>KI628812.1:0-19877 GCA_000503235.1 Sclerotinia borealis F-4128
TATTAAAGAAAGTTTATTATTATTATTGTTTATTATTTCCAGAAAGAGTATAATAATATATTATTATTATATCTCTTTATTTATAAATAATATAAGTTTAATTATAAGAATATACTTATCGAAAAGGATATTATATTATTATATAAAGATCAATCCTTTTTTAGAAATTAATTAGAAAAATATAAATATAAAAGAATACTCTATATCCTTTTATATTTTTTGTTTTTTATTAATTAATTTGTATTAAAATCTATAAAGAATTACCTTCATATTACTATAGTAATAATATAAGTTCAGTTCTATATAAACTATACCCTAACTGTAGTACTAATACTATCCGGCCTATTCCCTGCTTGTGATCCCTCATACTACTACTGAGTAAAGTCTTAGCCAAGAGCGAATAATGATCATGCGCCATTCTGTTTACCTAGACTAATAATAAGAATGGTCACGCGCCAACTTACCTAATGATTGAACACTAAATAAGGCTTTTAAGGCATCAAGAGTCTTACGTAAATACTATGAATCAACCCACTTTACTACTCCGTACACCTTTTGCACTTGCCCAAAACTCAATATCCGCGCCCTCAAACCATTCAAACCACCCTCCGTAGCCCCCCCGGTCTAATAACACTAATAACACTAATTTAATTGATAACATCCCAAACATCTTCCTTCTTCTACAATCCATCCAAAAACAAACTACCAACCTCTAAATAACCCCACCTCGAACTCGAAATCAAATCATTTAGATCCTTTTACAAACTCTACATCCTTTTCATCACTTAAATAGAATCCCAGTCCCAAAGACACCCAGGCACACTCGAGTTTATGTCCATCGAAAATCTCAAGACGATCGGTATGCGCCCTTCCCCCTTCCCCTTTTACCTTCAGCTTTGCGATGCAAGTACTTCACAATATTGCTTCGGCGCATCTAGCTATATTAATACACCTACCTACAACTGATCATTTCTATAATCATCTTTGGACCGCCTCGTTCTTTCACTAATATTTTTCCATAGACTCCTTCGCTGACGCCGATGCCGCCGGAGATCCAGGACCAGACCAAGGTTCAGGGGAGATAAATTCGCCGTTGAACGCGAACGGATCTTCCTCTCCGACTGCGAATCTCAAATCAACAAAGTCCGCAAAGGCTGCTCCTGGCGGAACTCAAATTGAGAACTTGAAAGTCTTTGGTGAGGAAACCTCCCCCGTCTTCATGACAGATTCTCGTCGACAGTCGAAGATTAATCGGACCTTTGACTTGGGTTGTTTTCAAGTTGCATAGACTGGATTTGGCATAAATTCTAACCTTATTGCACATTTAGATCCCTTCGCCGAAGCTGACGAAGAACCTGGAGACCAAAAGGCCGCAGAATATATTCATATTCGTATTCAACGTATGTCAGCCCCACTCTTCCTTTATCCCTCGCAGCTACCTGGAGATAGAGGGGAAGGCTTGCACGTCATTCGCTGACTTTCATGACTATAGAGCGTAATGGTCGTAAGACTTTGACCACTGTCCAAGGACTTCCAAAGAAATTTGACCAGAAGAAGATTCTTAAGGTTATCAAGAAGAAATTCGGTAAGTAGCGCAAGTAAAACCACACACAAGATATCGGCGGCTGATACTATAGGGAATAGCTTGCAATGGCACCATTGTCAACGATATTATCATGGGAGACGTGATCCAGCTTCAAGGAGACCAGCGCAAAGATGTGCAAGAATTCCTCACTGGTAAAGACGGCTTAGAGCTCGAGGTCAAGACCATCAAGGTAATTTACGTTATTTCCAGTTATTCATGATACTCCGTCTAACCAGGCTCTACATTAGGTCCATGGTTTCTAAGATTGGCAATCACACGGCCTGAGCCATCGCAGTCTCGGAAGCACGCATCGTCAGATATGGTTGCTTGCACGTTCAATTCAAACATTGCTGCGAATGACTCCATAAACGTGTTGGCAAGATGGTCCCCGATCATTCCAGCATTTTACAAAGAAAGCGCCGGGACGGTCACGAGGGAGGGCTTTACAGATGGATGGTCCAACTTTGCAGTCATAGCAGGGTTTTCATTCTCTTTCTTTCACACTAGTCAGAACAGGTGGCTTAGTGCACCTGGCTGTAAATTTTGATTCGTTACACCTCATGGCATAGTAGAGATGCCAATCCATAAAAGGTCCACTGGTCCTACCATTTATTTCCGTATTCTTGATTTTATTTGAGTCGCCTGCCCGTGAACAAAGAGTGTTGTATCTGCTAAACGTCTCACACTATCAAGTTGAACCCCATTTTGACGTACCCCAAGATCTCCTGCATGTGCAGGATCAGGGGCAGGGGCGGACAATCCGTCCTTGAAAGGTGCAATTGAGATAAAAGACTGACCATGCTAATGAAACTTGCGAGTGAGAAGACTGAAATCGACAAGGACGTCTCCTTCCGGATTGCGAGTCGTGGATGAGTCAAGTGATAAAGAAATGTCAATGTCTGCATTGTGGTCAGAAAGGTAAGAAATTAAAAACCAGCACATTTGCGCAAATGACGGCACGTACACTAGCTATGCATACCCAAGCTGGCAAAAGCAAGCGAGGATCTTCTGAACCGCCAGACAAATAAAGGATCCAAGAAGTGGTATACGCATTTATCAAATTGATGGTAAGGAGGCGAACAATTGTTGCTGTGTGCCAAAGTCATTTCGAGAGCTTCCATTCATCTTGCATGGAAGTAGCTACATACCTTGGGGAGTGTAATTAAGCAACCTGATGAATTTCTCTTTAGTTACATGTACTAGCTTGGTCTCATTTCTTTGAGAAGAGAGGAAGTGTTCTACGGGTTCACATACCATCTAGACATCAAACAGTCTGTGAAGAAGAAGGCCAAATAAGCGGAGGAGAAACACTTCGTTGAAAATCAGCATGCTTCCCTCGCGAATACAATAAATATGTTTTATCATAGAGGAGAATTCGAATCGTGATAAGGAAGCTTTATCATACCCACTAATATCAGGAGTTGGTATTAGCATTAAAGAAAATCGGCACGAGTCTCTTTCTTCTGTAGTTTTATTAAGATTTAGCTCACAAGAACAGCCAAAAAGACTTCAGTAACCCTAAATCTCTTCTCAATAGTCCACGCCGCCCCTATAGCATTCATCTCATCCCACAACAGCTCCCTCATAAAAGTTAACGCACATCGTAAACCCCACCAGATCGCCGGAGCGATGCTAAGTAGGCGGCAGAATAGTAGCGGAAAATGCCAGACTCTGGCGACACCAAGAAGTACCGCGACACGAGGATGCAGAACTGATGTCTTGCCTTCGGGGTCCGCGGGGTGCAGGTTTGGTTGGTAGGGAGAAGTTATGGTTGTAGATGATATTTCTGGGGGGGATGCAGGGAAGGAGACTTGATGCGAATGGGGGTGGGTGGAAGCCAGAAGGAGGGTGTTTACGGCATATGCTGCCGTTTTGCAATAGCTGGGAATGCGAGATGTGGACACTCGATTTCCTGCTGGGATATTCTGTTAATAAGTGATAGAGGGATAGAGTGATAGAAGACGTGCGCGACTGGCTTTAGAGGAGTATAGCGAAATTCTTTACCTTTAGGAAATTGGAAGTAAGACAGAGGTAATCTGAAGATCGATGTACCGGTACTGTGAAATATAAATTCTAGAAGTTATGCAATCAAGCAAGGGAACCCCCACTCCGTTCAGCCCCCAATTCCCCAATTCCTATTCAGCCTTGTCGATCCGCCTTTGCACCAGCCACATAAAGCCACCAAGGCTGTCCGTGGTAATACTCTCTGGCTTCGAAAAAGTTCAATCTCCAGCATGGAGAGGGGAGAAATCTCATGAGAATCCTCCCACGCACGCTTTTTCTTTTCATTCCGTCCTTATTCAAATTGATACTGCCTCGATGGCTCAAACTCTCCGCAGCTATGCCTTCACTACCCCTCGCCGTACCATTTTCTTTTCCAATTCTCGACACTTCTCCGTCATAAACCCCCGACAAGCTGCTCCCCCCAATCCCGCACAGCACCCCGATCGTAGGTTGCGCATGCAAGCTCTAACAGGGAAACAAATGGCATCAGATGTGGGACTTTTACCTAGTATGTCTGTCCTAATTGCCCTCTCCACTCCACAATTTCTCGCGCTAACAAAGTTCAAGAGACATTCATAGCTGCCAGAGCCCCGTCTCTCTTCAGAAGCCCCAAACGGCATCTGAAATTCCAATGGGCACGATTGAAGACACGATTTTGGGATAATGTCGCCATTATCGCATTCAAATGGATGTCCCCCAGAACCGGCCGTATAAGTAGAAAAGTGCAAATCAAGCGCGGTTCAATAACAGCCGTAGCCGAAGCTCTTTACAGAGAGATGTACCAAAACTTTGCGGCTGGTAACGCTAAAAGCCTGCAGAAAATTTGCCTTGATGGACTTTATGAGAGTTTCTCGCAACGAATTGCTTCGCGACCCAAGGGACAGCGGGTATCATGGAACCTTGATAAACTTAATCGCAGACCTAAGATAATGTCGACTAGAGCGGTTATGCTACCCGGGGGTGATGGCAATGTGATACGACAAGCGGTGGTACGAATTTCGAGCCGGCAAAGCATGATTTTGAGGGATCGCAACGGAAAAAAGCTTCCAGCAAGTAATACGAAAGATGTTGTGGAGTATGTGGTTGTGCAAAAGATTTATCGGAACTGGCAGGATAAGGAGTGGCAGATCTGGGGTACGACGCGGGCTACTACGTCGGAGGATGTGGAGCAGTGGGGGGAAATGGCTTAGAATAACTCGGTGCCAAGTCCGAAAATGTACATACAATATGCATCTGTCTTATTGTATGATACCAGTGGAGGTTAGCTGTTTGTATTGTACAAGAATCCCCCCTTTGAGAGGTCTGGCTAGCAACCTTTAGCATCCAGAATCTCGCCGAAGAGAGATGAGTCAGTCTGTCATCTTACGAATGGTTGTCGTGCTTTCCGTATTCTTGGGGACGTGAGAGGCACAAAGAGCTAAGCGTATCGCTCTAGCTGCAGAAGCTGCCACAAGAAAGCTCAAGTACTACCAAAATGTCGATCCATAAGCCTGGGGTATGGTCTTGATCACAGCAGACAGCTTTTCGATGGTTTATGTCATTTGTATGCACAAGCTTGCTTCCTCAAACTCTGCTCCCTTCATCCATCTCTCTGTCTTTCGTTGTCCATTCACCCTTCTCTCCATCCCCTCCTCCACCAACATTGCCTTTCACCCACTACCAACCCCCTTACTCCAGCGCTTCATCACTCCAATCACAATTCTTATCTTGCTCTCCCGATGATCCCCTTCTACTTTCCAAACTCAGTCGCATCGCATCATATCATATCTTCAATCTCATATGGCATTATGGTCCAGCCCCTGTGCGCAACCATTCCGTAGAGCTTTCGCTGTCTGTATTTTACCATACCTAGATAATTTGGAAACAAAATACCTCATTCAAGAATGCCATACCAAATAAAATCATCTCTACATGCATAAAATGTACTTAGGACTTGATGTCCACTTGCGAGGAACGAAAAAAGGAATCAGAGGAGGACCGGGGATCTTCCAGCGCACTGCAAAGATTGAAGTTCATGGGTAACAGCATGGCATAGCAAGACAAAAAATACACGATTTCCATCTTCATCACATAGCACAGTCCAGCGAAGGAGATCTCTCTCGATCAATTGTCAACGTTCCCTCTCGACCCCAACCAGCTACCGTGTTCTTTCATCTCATCAGCCTCCTCACATTCTCTATTCTCCTCCTATTCCTGACCCACGCCAAAAAGCGCATCGATTGATCACTGTACAAGTAATTGGTTAAAATACCTTCGAATCGGGGGTTGCATGATCAAGCCTGCCCAAAGAGAAATGCATCACAGAAGGAACTTATAATTACAGTGGGTAGCTGTAGCTATGGCTACATTGCAATCATACAAGCCAGATAAGCCTAGTACTTTGTAATGAACTCATAGTAAATTTGCTTCAGTGTCATGTTCAAAGCACTTGCATAAACCTGCTGAATTGCACCATCATATAAGTTCTTTTCGCTTATCATCATCACAACATTGGGACTTTATTCACGATGGCAATGCTTTTATTCCAGTCTATCTAAGCTACGATACACCTGATTGATAGTACATGGTTTGTTCAAATCGAAGAGACTCTATCCTATGTCTATCTTGTCCAAAGGAGCAAGAGAATCAATAGGGAGCTGGTCACCATATGAATGGCAGACCAGGAGCCACAATGCCCCGTCATGATTGATTGGTAGACAAGAATCCTGTACAACAGTAGATGAAGCCAAATTTCTGCAAAGATGAAGAAATACCACAAACTCCGTGAAATTAGAAGTCATGAACATGGAGACACAATCTGAATACCATCAGCATTGATGTCATGAAACAGAGATAGTAAGAGAAATATGCTACCCGTATGTCAAGAAGAGTGACGAGTACAACCGTGGCGATAACCGTAACATTGTTTCTGACAGGAGGTCTTCGTTGAGAGTACAAAGATTACTCGACAAGTGGAGCATGCCCACTTGGTGTGGGAGTTGTTGACCGATCGTCATGAGCCTTGTTGCCAACACCAACAGTTGAATACGGGTAGTAAGCTTGTTGAGAGGAAGCCAACTGATCAGCTGGTGGACTCTGCATACCCCAGTATGGAGCTGGTGCATATTGCTGGTATGGTGCATAACCGCAGTATGGTGACGGAGCAGCAGGGCTGCCAGCCAAGTCAGTTGCCACTGCTGGGTTTCGCATACCATATCCAGGACTGGCAGGATAGCCTGGGTAGTATGCTGGTGCTGGCGAGTACGAGGTAGCACTGCTATAATAGTGACCTTGACCATCGGTGAAGACGGCCGAGGGAGCTGAATAACCATAGTACGGACTATACGCAGTGTAACCATAAGGCGATGCGTAGGTCATAGGAGATATCTGAGCAGATGGAGACGCCTGTTGTTCCACACGTCGATCAACAAGAGGGGACTGGAAAGATCGAGTAGAGGTCGAGGGCTGCGATCTGGAGGATCTGCCTCTGCTACCACCATTTTCAGAGTCCTTTTGGGCAACTCGGAGAGATTTTCCACCGAAAGTGAAATCATTCTATGATACCGTTAGTAGACTACCAAAGAATTTGAAATACGTGTCTTGCTCACCTTTGCGTTGACAGCACTAACAACTGCCATGGGTGACTTAAACTCGACAAAAGCGAAAGCAAACTTCTCTTCTGCTATAAACGTGGCGAGTCAGCTTGGGAACAATCAGCAAAAAAGTGATGACTTACGTTCAAACTTGGATGCGTTCTCTCGCAGGCTGATGTCTTGGATTTCGCCATAGTGCTCGAAAAGACCGCGAATTTGTTGTTCCGAAGTACCTAATGGAAGGTTGCCAACGAAAATTGAGCGACGGTCGACATCGTATCTTGCCAAATATGCCTTGGTAGCATCAACCTCTGCGGCGGATGGTGACTGCTGAGCAGGTGCTGCGAGACCAGCGATGGGTTGCAACTTGTACAGATCATGGTTGCGGAAAGCCTGTGAACAAGTAAGCATGGAAAACCAAGGATATGCAGGACAAAACTTGAACTTACAGATTGAGCATCTTGACCTTCATCGTACATTTCGAATTGGACGATGACTCCTTCGTTGAGATTGAGTGCAGTACGCTCCACGTGAGAAGCAGTGTAACAGAGCTCAATCTTGCCAAATCGCTCAAGAAGACCTCTGACTTCGCCAGGAGTGACGACTGGGCCATATTTGCGCTCAATAAAAAAGAGACCTGAGAGCTGTCAGTAACAATATCGTCACAAGGGATGATCAACTCACGATGAGCTTTTGCCTTTTCGCAGCGGCATGGGCGGCCTTTGATCAAGCGGCCTCTGCCTTCCTTGATAGCTCTCTCGGCATGTTCTTGTTTCTAGTAAAGGTCAGATAGAATCAGGAAAGAACATCATGATAAAGACTTACAGTGTATTGGCAAAATGCAAAAGGCATGTGCTTTCCATCGCGTCGAATCTTGACGTAGACTGCGCCATACTCTCGGAAGACTTGAGTGACAGCCATTTGAAGGGAGTCTTCATTCTCGGATTGAAGAAGACTACAAGAGGTCAGTGTGGATCACCAAGGAAAGATAGGAGGAAGAAAGGGAATTCAAGTCATGGATGGAGGTTGAGAGACCTACTTTGCAACGAAAACACAGCAAGAGGGAGGGTAGATAGCCTGCGCATCCTCAGCCTTGACAACAGTGTATCCACTAAGTCTATTGCCTGCAGCATCGGCGCTTTCTGAGACATGCTCTTGAACATGAAAAGCAAGCTTGCGCTGAGTGTCACCGTAGTTGGCATCAATCGTGTCAGCGGAGTTTGACTTCAACTTTGATGGTGACAACTCGGAACTATTACTTGAACTTCTTGAGCGCCAGTCACCGTGAACATCTCTGTGAGGATGTCTCAGAGCCTTGGGTGTATGTTGGTCATGGTTGCGATACTTCGAGCCATTCTTGCTTGGCGATTGGAATGGATCCTCAGCATTGGTTTGGGAACCGTTACGAACAAACGGGGGAGAATAACTAAAACAAAAGTTAGAAATCGAAGGATAGTACAAATAATTTGAACCTTGGCACTTACAGGTCAGAGTTCCTAGAGTTACTCGTGGAATGACGGCCACAAGATGTGTTATCGTCTTCGACATTGCTCCCATCGCCCATTGTAAGATGAGCAATATCGGTAAGAAGTGCTCCTTCAAGAAAATGTTAGCAAGGGCTTGTAGATGAATGAACAAACACAAGAAGTGGTTGGTGGAAGTGTAAGAAATTGCCAGGATGGTAGACACAAGAGGGAATAAACTATAAAAACATCGCGAGCACATGGCATGAAGTTTGCGATGCTTTGCTGAGAACGGAGTGTGGAATAGATTAAAGTTACGACAGTAAACGTGATATGTGCGAGCCATTCCACGAAAGACATATATTGAATGCTCTCATGGTGGCGTGAATGATGGCATGAAAACACGAAGAGGGATGGTATCTTGCAAAAGGTGATAGGAGTACAGTTGTGCGACTTGAGAGGAGGTTCTCCATGAAGAAGGACAAAGTAGAGAAAGTGGAGAAGAGAGAGAACACATACCATCATTATCGGGAGTTGAAGGGACATCAGTATCACTGGCAGCAGAACTACCATAGGTACTAGCAGGCGAGGGCTCAATCGTGGAAGAAAGTGCAGAGTGCGAACCAGAATTGGTGTAACTTGAACTGGAGGTGGATGAAATGGAGTGCATACCAAGGGCATGACCACCACCAGTCGAGGAGGGAGTAGCAGGCGACATGATTAAAAGGAAGCTTGAATACAGGAAAAAAGTGTAGAAAATATGAATTGAAAAGTATAAGAAGCGTGATGTAGATGAAGCTGTAGTTTGACGCGGGGAGGGGAGGAAGGGGGAAATTTGGGTGAAGAAAGCGGGGAGAGAAGAAAGAGGAAAGAGGAAAGAGGAAAGAGGAAAGAGGAAAGAGGAAAGAGGAAAGAGGAAAGAGGAAAGAGGAAAGAGGAAAGAGTAAAGGAGAATTGTCGAAAAGGAGACAAGACAAGATAAGAGAAGAGTGTGTGAGAAGAGTTAAATCGAGAGGGGAAGAGGAAAAGGAAACTACTGGAAGTAGAGGAAAAGTCGTATGTATCAAAAAAAGTGTGTTGTTTTTGGGAAGAGGAAAGTATCAACAGAACCAGATTTGTCAGATTATTTATATGATTTGTTTCTTCAAAAGTGCGACTACCTTTTTCGTTTAAAGCGGAATTTAGGAACCTGGACAGATATAAAAAGCAACGGGCCGAATAGGGTAGGTAGGTAGGTAGGTAGGTAGGTAGGTAGGTGTGAAGATGTGAAGGTAAGAGTGAGGACATGACGGTGGAATATACTACATACGTCTTTGAAGAGGAAGGAACCACCCACCCGGAAATAAATATGAGTGAGTGAGTGCGTGGGGAACTATCTACTCACCTAGACACAGGTACCATATGAAAGTATGTGATATATATAGAGATAGATACATATATATATATATATATGTATATATACTCACCTAAATATATACAGATATACCCAGACTTGGTAGAGGAGAGTGAGTAAGTACCTGGTATCTACCTAGTACCTACCTAGGTAGTTACTGAGTAGTAGATACAAGAATGTTCCTTCCTTTCCCAGACTGACCACCATCATTGATCAAATGTTCATAGGGAAGAATTCAGTTCAAATATTTCAATCAATTCAAACGTTCATTCCTTCCGTATATGGATAACCCAATTTCGCCGACGAGAAGCACCGGGATCGAGACCGAGATCGAGATCGGTTCGATTCTTTTCTCTATTCGGCAGCATTGAAGTCACCCAACTTTTACTACTTGGAATTACTACCTGGGTGGGTGTGGGTGTGGGTAGATATGTAGATATGTAGTAATAGTAGGTATATGTATGTAAGCAATGAGTCTCTCTATGAATCTCAAATTGATGTGGTCAATGGTAACCTTAGATGGAGAATTGGTATATAGAAATGCCAATTTCGAACTTTCCTTCCTTCCTGTAGGAGAATGATACCTTGAAGATTCTTTGAAGAAAGCTTTGTATGTTACTCCTGAGTATCTACTAGGTACTTACTTGGTAGATAGATTGTATACTGAGTAGGTATGCTTTTGAAAAACAAACAAAAACAAAGTTCCATGTGAAACAGCACGTGAAAAGGACAGTTCGGAGACGGATTAACTATGATGAATGACCTTGGCAGCGGCCGATCACCCGAAGATTCAATTAGGAACAAGAAGAAGGAGCTTCTTGGAGCTACAATAAAGGCCTAACCCCAAGTCCAGATACACATCAATACACTCACTATACACTACTCCACTACTTCACTACTACACTATATCACTAATTCCTATAGAAACCTTGCGGAAACACATAACACCTCTATATTTTGTTAATCATAACCAATACCGGTACTAAAAGCCTTTGCCATGAAGGTTACTCCTCCGCTCTCTAAGGGCTTTTTTGCCCGAAGCTTAGATGAATTCAAACGATTATCAATGAGTGGTAAGTCTTCCAAACACACAAAGCATCAATTACATGCAAGCTTACTCTCTCTAGCACTCACCGCAGAAGGCACAAGAAGAGCTACATCTCCATTACATCTCGCAAATTTCCACAATCCCGAGTCTCTCAAAGACTGCAAAGTCTTCTCCGATGCTGATATGGGAGGCTTCTCACGAGTACATTTCGACTGGATGCCTCCCTCCGAGAAGTCACAACCTATCCCTTCCAAAAACAAGAATGGTCACGTCAAATTCCATGGGAATATATCGATAGACCTGCCCCCGAATAGGCCTCAAATACAGCGAAGCGGCTTTGCGGCTTGGAGGACCCTCGATCAACCATCTACAATATTCGGGAAATCACTATGGAATATAGATGTATATGGATTCCTTGCCCTGCGCATCAAAAGTGATGGGAGGAAGTACTTTGTGAACATACAGACAGAATCAATTGTGCCTACGGATATCCATCAACATAGATTATATGCGCGAAGGCCTGGAGAGTGGGAAACAGTATTGATTAAGTGGAATGAATTTGTGCGGACGAACCATGGTGTGGTTGTAGAACCACAAGGTGAGATATTGAGGCAGAGAGTTCGGACGGTAGGAATAGGGTTGATTGACAGGGTTCCTGGTGATTTCCAGCTTTGTGTGGAAAGGATATGGGCTACTAATGGATTGAGTGAGGCAGATTTAGAAGAGGATGGCAGAAAGGAAGAGGGACAATTGAAGAGCAAACATGGCGCGAATATCAGATGGAGTGAAGGCAGAGCGGACTAGCCTCCTTATGAATAATCTCGTTATGCTATTAAAAGAGCCACTTGACAGCATGCTGTTCTGGCTCAATTATGCCTCATTATCCGAAGATGGAGCTTCCGCTGCAAATGCACCATTACCTTTATATCTCCTTTGATAATGTAGCGTTAGCTGTAGGTAGATTAAATCGATTATGAATTCACTGCTATTACTACCATTGCCTTGTGCATGTTATGAATCTATTCAAGTGCCCACTGATACCCCAATTGTCTTTTAAATCTCTATCCTCGAAGATGCATCTCACATAGTAATAAATCCTACAAAAATTGTACTGTCTGAATATCTTTTGCAATGCTCGAGTATTTACTTCAAGCTACTGTACCCCGCAATATGTACTCAACAGCAACCGCGTTCGACGCGTCTTCCTTCCTGCCTTCCTTCACAAAAACACACAAATCTCAAGACGTAACAATCACAACTTATTCTTCGACTTCAAACCCCAATTCCATTGAGTTTGACTGAATCTAGTGGGATGTGTGTGACTATATTAAGTCTCTAGTGTGCGAAGTAGCCATCGGAATAATTTGACCATGACTCGTTACCTGACACCCTCCAAGATAGGTTTGCTCGTACTCATCGAGCTCTATACAGATGGAATTGTATCTACGTCATCCACAATATCCATACTATCTTTTGTCCTAGCACAATTGCTACCATCGAGCTCGGTGAGGCAATTAGGGAGAGCCTCTATGACTCCAAGGTATCCTATACTGGATCTGGAAACCTTCGAATCTCTACTTAAACAACACAACGCCGCATCCGGACATCCAGGAAGGACCCTATGGGATCATTTCCTTGCGAAACTCTGGAAGATCGATAGTCTAGATGCCTTACATGAGTTCTTCGCTAGGCTGAACAATCTTCTTGCAAAATCCCGAGAGGACATCAAGAAGGACGGCGAGATGGGCATTCCTCCGCCCTCGGGGGATATGATACTACTATCTCGCATATCCCCGCTCGGGAGCTTTTTACGGAAAGCTAAAATTGAGTTTGAACGACTAAAATTCGGTGATGTGCTTCAACTTTGGACGACTTTCATGAGATGGAGGCAATACTCAAAGGCATATTGGGCGAGGAGGGGGCGTGCAGTTGGAAACTGGGCCGGGGATAGAGTCTTAACGGAAGGAGAGAATGGATGGGGGCTTGATGAGACCGAGACTCTGGCTCATATAGCTTACGGCGGTTTGGGGGAGGAAGAGGCCTCTGGATCCATTAGTACTGATGATGTGGAAAAGCTACTTGAGTTTCACGTGGAACAGATGCAAAGTAAGTTTTGACTCGTATTGCATGAGCGATTCTAACGATTTAAGAACTGGGCACGAGGATGCCTATTGAGGTAAAGTCCAAGCTCAAGTCACTCCTGGACGACAGTATCATAACGCCCAGTTTGTCCCACTACCTGACGTTAGTACAAACAACCCTGTTACTTGTCTTAAATTAATGAACAATCAGCTTCCTGGATGCTTGGAGATCTGGCGACTACCCTTCATCCTTCGATAGTCTTCATCGATACTTTGACTACACGATGCAAAACCGAGACCGCTTATTCTACCAATATGCTCTCATGAACCTCGCAGTTCTTCAGGCCGATTTCGAATGTTACGATGAGGCGGTGGCTGCAATGCTTGAGACTGTCTCCACTGCAAGAGAGAATAAGGACATGGCATGTCTAAATTTTGCTTTAAACTGGTTGTATCATTTCGGGAAGGCACACCCGAACATCATCGAAGGCTCCGGCTCAACAAGTATGCTTGGTGTTGAGAAAGAGGGCCTCGCATTCCTACGGATCAAAGCCAAAGAGACTGGTATGTGGACACTCTGGAGCTCCTCGCTGCTCAGCGAGGCGAAGTTGGCATTGTCCAATGGTGAGAGTGTGGCGGGTGCTTTTGAAGGGATACTCAAGAGCTCCCACCTGGTCACAGAGAAAGGAATGAAGAGTATGATGGGACCACAAACCGCCATGCAGTCTTCTCTATGGGGTCGCCTAGGGCTGGTTTGTCTCTCCAAGCAGTACAGTGAGATATTCCTCCGATGTCATGCTCGGTACAGTCTATTCGATGATACCTTAAGGTTTACGTGCCGGATAGCACATTATTTGATGGAACGAGGCTCCTATGAACAAGCAGCAGAAAATTTAGAGGGTTTAGATTCTAACGCTTTGCGTTCATGGAAAGCGAACCAGTACTGGCTGAGGTATCGTGGGATACTGCGCCTCAAGAATGATTTACATACGAACAATCTAGATGGTGCTGACCACATTCTGTCCCAGTTACTTCAATGTGATGGTCTTGAGGCGGACTCGGATCTTTCCTTTGAGACCAGCACCCTTCATGTCGATTACCTCATCCGCCGAGCAGATTTTGGAGCCGCATTATCGAAATTGGAGCAGCTTGCCTCTTCGCTAAAGGAGCAAGGAGATGATATCAACTTGCGAGTCAGGATACTGACGATGAAAGCGTTTCTGCAGAGCAAAACAGGTCGCCCAGAGAAAGGTTTTTCTGTCGCGGTTCGTGCAGCAAGTATAGCATGGCGAGCACGCTTGATGCCGGCGCTTTGGGCTGCCATGGGAGCGGTGGCACATATTCTGGTCGCACTTTCTGAGTTCCAAGCTGCTTGTCAAATAGTCATTGCTATAATTCCTAGGGCATTAGAATGCGAGAATTGCACACTTAGCGCACAGCTGTATTCTTGTCTCGCTGAATCATTCATGGGATTGGCAGGACAAGCAGCAGCAGGGGAGCCAAAAAGAACCGAAAATTTAACAAAATCCTTGGACTTTCTTGATCGGGCGTTTAAGGAGTTCTGTGCTATTGGAGATATCAATGGGCAATGCGAGGCTCGAGCCAAGAAAGCAATGGTGATGATGGCCGTGGGAGACAAAGCCCTGGCAAATGATTATGCTTCGTCTTTCTTGGATCTTGAGCAGCAGAGAGTTGCGGTGCGTATCTGAATTACATGTTTGAGCTCAAGCTCAGAGAACTAAGTATGGATGGGTGGGAGCCTGGCGTAGAAATAATCATGACGCAAATGATGGGAAGCATTGTTATGATCAAAGAAAACTAGACTACATCTAATGAATGCCATTCTATGTTCAACCTCCCTTTCATTGTCCAGTTAGCCCTTCTTGTGGTAGTTGACCTTATCGTTCCAGCTATCATATATTGTCAGTAGTAATCCCACGTAACGAAATGAGCCGATTCCAGGTCGAGGTCGCTTTCTTGTAGTAAAACTTACAAAATTGTCTAGTTATACGGTCAGTAACGAATCTTGTAGTAATGTGAATGTTAAATATACCTTATCCCCATCGCCCCAGAAGTAGTTCCTGGTCCTCATGTTTTGATAAGCATATTCCGTTCTCTCCTCCAAAGGCTCCATATGATCCCAATGATCCCAATGAGCATCCCACAAGATCTTAGTATTGACAGTTGCGATGATCAAGCAGGGAATCGTAGCGCTATCACAATAATCAGCCTCGCTGCACCAACTTCGACTATTATCCGCAAGGTATGTGAGTATTGCTTACTATATTGACAACTTCCTCCAAAGATCTGTCGATTGTTAGTGTTGGTAGGCCTCTGAATTTCTAGGAGATCCATCCACTTACCACTAGTAGCAGCAGCATGATCCTTAACGGCCTGACGTTCACGGTTGAAAGAGTTATTTTTGGTGTTGGTGAATTGACTCTCGTTGCTGGCGAAGCGTCGTTGAGCTTGGGTTCGGATGGATTGGAAGTGCTGGGCAGCAGCACGGGTTACTCGTGCAGAAAACATTATTGTTGTTGATGTGGTTGAGTGAAGTGTAGGTTGTAAGTGTTTGCCGCGACGCTGTTCAATTTCGTTATCGTATGCGTATGACCGAGACCTTACTGTGAAGGCCTGAGGCATGATGTTACCAGTGGAACGAGACCTTACTGTGGAGGCCTGAGGCATTAATGAGGTCAGCGATTGTATCACGTGGACACGTGAACATCAACCTACGATTTGTTGCTCAAAGAAAGTATCCATCCACTGAGTGAAGTTGAAGCAAAGTAGAGTAAAGTAAAGGAAGGCAATTAGTTCTCGCGCCCCTTCTTAGTGTATCTCTTGTAGGGAAGTATCATAGTTGTTTCCATTCGCGGGAGATGCATTTACGAAACTTCGTCTCGAGAATCTTGACGTCGAGTTACTTCTTCAATCTCAAAACATTGCCACGGTGAAACTACTGCAAAGCCATCAAAGAAACAGAGATCATGGAATCTGAGAACGACGGTAGCCGTGGGCTTAGAATCACAACTTGGAATGGTAAGCGCGTGTAATGCTGAACGCGATGAAATATCACTAACACAAAGACAGTCAACGGTATTAGGTTGGTGCTTGACAATTCTCAAAAATCATGGATATTCTGTGATCGTTAATCCTGTGATAAGAACTGATATTGAGAATTGAGCAGGAATCCATTTGGTTACCAACCATGGCGTGAGAAGAGAACATTTTCTGTGAGCAGCCATCTGTGACATTGAGAGAAATAAAATGCAATATCTAATGCATGTGCAAGGCGATGTTTGATATCCTCGAAACCGACATTCTGGTGATGCAAGAGACCAAAATTCAGAGGAAAGATCTTAGAGATGACATGGTCCTAGTATCGGGCTGGGATGTCTACTTTAGTCTGCCAAAGCACAAGAAAGGTATATCATCATTATTATTGTTGAAACCAATGCTCATTCCATCACACAAGGATATTCCGGCGTTGCCATATTTACAAGGAATTCAGTATGTGCTCCAATACGTGCTGAGGAGGGAATCACCGGAGTTTTGACTCCTCCAAACTCCACGACCAGCTTCCGTGACCTTCCCAAGGATCAGCAGATTGGGGGGTATCCCACAGGCGCCCAACTTCAAGATTACTTCCTGGATGCCGCTACTCTGGACTCTGAGGGAAGATGCGTCATTCTGGAATTCCCTGCTTTTATTCTCATTGGTGTATACTGTCCTGCGAACCGGGACGAAACTCGTGATGACTTCCGACTTGGCTTCTTGAACGCTCTTGATACACGCGTACGCAATCTCGTAGCTCTTGGAAAAAGTGTTTTCTTGACTGGGGACCTTAATATTATCCGAGAGGAGATCGACACGGCCAATGCAGGAGAACAGTTGAAACAGCAGGGAATAACGCCGGAAGAATATATAACAACGCCCGCTCGTCGTCTATTCAATCATTTACTCCTCGGAGGAAAAGTTGTTGGGGATAGAGATGAAGGAAGGGAGACACAGATTATGTGGGATATATGTCGCGGCTTTCATCTTGCACGGAAGGGAATGTTCACTTGCTGGGATCAGAAGACGAATGCCAGACCTGGCAATTTCGGCTCAAGGATCGATTACGTCCTTTGCAGCGAGGATAGGCAAGAATGGTTTCAGGGGTCAAATATACAGGAGGGACTTATGGGATCGGATCATTGTCCCGTTTTTGCTACCCTGAAGCCCAAAGTGGAGTTTAATGGTGTCGAGGTCGATATTCGCGATGTTATGAGCAAGGATATGTTCAAAAATGGAGTCAGGGTACGGGAGTGGTCGCTGAAGGATCTACTGCCAACGTCAGCGAAATTAATTCCAGAATTTGATCGACGTCAGAGTATTCGTGACATGTTTACCAGGAAACCGACCAGCTCAACGACTGTTGCAGCATTACCCTCGAGTACGTCGAAAACGATAAATGGGATGGAGGTGTTGGCATCAAAAGATCCAACACCCAGTCTTTCCAAACAGGCCGACACTCTTGAAATCTTCACTGTTAGGACAATATCTCCCACGAAACCTTCCATATCATCGCCGTTAAACAACTCGGTTAAGAGGTCTGCTGGTGTATTGGCGCCAACACCGTTATCGAAGCGCAGCAAGGCAGAAAACAAAACAAACAAAGGATCTTCTGGTGGGAAGGGGAGCAAAGGACAAAGTAATCTGATGGGTTTTTTTAAGCCCAAGACGCCGCCAGCAGTAGCTACCCCTTCATCGACGAGTAACTCTGCTGCGGAAACGCCTATAGCATCAACATCATCGGCCGATCAGGAAGGACTTGCTGGCTCTGACATGGAGAATAATTCGGCCCTGAAGGCCACGAAGGATATAACCAGTGAGGAAGAGGTCAAGGAATCATTTACACCACTAGAGCAGACAGAAGTACATGATCCCATAGTAGCGAAGGAATCTTGGTCGAAACTATTAACGAAACGCATTGCACCCAGGTGTGAACATAATGAGCCATGCATCAGCCTTATCACAAAGAAGCAAGGCATCAACCGTGGCAGGTCTTTCTATATGTGCTCTCGTCCTCTAGGACCATCAGGTCAGCAAGAGAAGAATACTGAATGGCGCTGTGGGACATTCATCTGGAGTAGTGAGTGGAATGGGAAGGAAAGTTGAGATTGGAGGCAGCGCAGCAAGCAGCAAGTAGGAGGTAGTACGAAGTATGAAATGTATACAATATCCATCAAATTAGCAGTATCAATCAAACGCGAGTAAAATTTACATTCATTACATTTTCATCGCTCACGTGGTACTCATTGTGAGGAAGTAGAGACCTGTCTATCTAGCATCCAGCCATCGAAATATATCGACATCAGTCACATCACATACTACATCCCATACACAATCCCATTCTATCAATCACGTCATCATAATATCCATTTCCCAGCCTTCTCGGCTTCCTTCGGTATCTCACTTGGATTTTAAATTAAAACCGAGCCCACGTCGTCGCTGCCTGGAAACGGATTTATCGCTTCTCAAATTTACCATAATGTCAATTCACCTTGATGGGTACAACAACCAGTCATTTAATTTTGAGCATTAGGGCTGGGCTTTGGGGTAAGCAAGAATTATTTTCTCGCATGATCGCACAAATTTGTATTGGGCAAATTGAAGATGAATGTTGTTAGGGAAGGCACTTGAATGTTTTCATTTTATTTACAGTCACAATGCAGGAAGTAGCCAGAGAGTATCATCGAGTGTAAAAAGTCTTTTCTTTGTAATATGAACTGTATGAACTGTGTATGCAAAATCTAAGTACAGATTTTATTCCATTCATCCAACCACCAATCTGTATTCACAATTCATCCAGTTAATTCATTCCATCCTCAGTGCACAGGCATCGATGAACAAGCTCACGAAGAAAATCATGAACTTGAGAAAGTATATGAACATGGAGAAAAGAAAAGTAAAGTAAAAGCAAGAAGGAAATATGTACATGTGATAACCGCAGCAATGATGAACATCAAAGTCCCAGTTCCAATCCTTTCCATGCTGTCGTAACCAAGGAAGGAGGAGGTACACTATTGCAGATAATTGGTTTTTGCGGTTGTCTGACATCTGCTGGATAATGACTGAACGCCTCTAAGTCAAAATCCATGTCAGAAAGCGGTGATTTATAGACACATCGTAATCGGATACGAATAGACCTTTGGCCCTGAATCTTAGCTGGCTGGTAACTGGCGTCTTGCATACGGTCCTGTAAGTAGTAGGAGTAGCCGTCTCATAGCCTAGATTTAATTTTTAATCTTCTCATTATTCGCTTGGTTACAGAGATGTTATGGCACTTGTGCTTGATCATCTGTGAATTTAATCGGTTCTTCATATAGAGTTAATAAGGTCACCGGGGACTGGTTCATACTGATTGTGACCAAAAGGGTGTAATCAGACTCCAATTGTGTACTTAGAATCTACAAGTGAAGAGCTATGTAGATGGGCTTGAAGGAGTGATTATATACAGCTTGGGGAACCTCGTAGGCTAGGCCTAGAGGAGGGAGCCGAAGAGTAAAAACCCTAGGCTACGAAAGGAAGGTAAAAAGGAATGAAATCATCTAGGCCCATATGGCCTATATGCCAGTGGACGGAACTGAATCGTCTGTTCCGTCACATCACCCCCCCCCCCCCCCCCCCCCCCCCTTCGAAAAAGCGTGACCTCACGCGTCCTTTCATAGGCAAATCGCCTGTGATCT
>KI628812.1:20616-31066 GCA_000503235.1 Sclerotinia borealis F-4128
TTCCATCCATGCCGTAAGGGCAATGGGTGGTCCTACTTGGCTAGGATGACTAAAGTGATAAGCTTGAAGTTTGTGAGGGGAATATTTAAAATTATCTGCTCTGTACCATGTGGTATCCAGAGGGTGGTCTAACCAGGAGACCTGGTAGAAAACGTTCTTGTATCGCAACTTTGAAGCTAATACTTCCTCCACTTCCCATTCTTCTTCGCCAGTGATATTCACGGGGTGTGGCGGAGGGTTAATTTGTCCTGGGAGTGGGTCTTCCGGTGCGAATCGGAGTTTCTCTGGTGGTAATACGTCGAAAATACGCATTGTATCAGGGAGCGCTAATCGGTAGGATTATCCAATTCTCTCCACAATTTCGTACTTGCCAGTGATAGGGAAGTCGAGCTTGCGGGAAGGACACTGAGTTTTGTAGTATCAGAAGTCTAGCCATACTATATCACCTACTTTGAAGTCGGGTTCGCGGTGGTGTTTGTTGTGTTATTTAGACATCCGATCTTGAGCATATTTTATCTGATTACAGGCGAGTTCCCATACACCATATACACAAGTAGCGAATTCGCAAGCTTCTTGGACGTTGATTTTGTTGGTAGGATCAGAATTATGTTCTTTCCAATCCCAGTTGATGCAAAAAGGGTATCCGTAGAGGACCTCGAAAGGGGTCATCTGACCAAGGGAATCGTGAGGTAGTGTCAATTAGGCGTAGTCCATAAAGGGTAGGAAACAAGATCAATCATCTTGTAGTAGCTTACGTAGGGCCGTAGGCATTGTTGAAGGTACTGGTTATATATTTTTGTTTGATTGTCGGTTTGAGGGTGATCAGTAGAAGAATGAACCAAAGTAATACCAAGGATGGTTGATAGCTTTTCCAGAATCTATTCATGAATTGAGTACCTCTATCTGAGAATATTAAGGATGGGGGACCATAGTAGCGGTAGATATGGTACATGAATAGCTTGGCGAACTCTTTTTCACCACATTCCTTGGTACAGGGAATAGAAATGGCTTGTTTGGTGAGTCTGTCGATGACGACTAATATTGTCGTATCCATATTTATCTTTGTTGAAGCTACAGAAATCCATGGTAATGTGTTGCCGGAGGCGTTGCAGAATGCTAAGGGGTTTCAAGAGTCCTGCTTTCTTATCACGGGAGACCTTGGAACGGCGGTATATCTCGTGGTTGCGGATGTACATCCGCAAAATATTTTGAGCCCCGAAAAGTCTCGGAATAAACAAACTCCGCGGCCGGCACCGAATTGGCATCCCATATAAGTTCTATTGGTACCGATTTGTAAGCGATCGGCACCAATAGAACTTATATGGAGTGCCGAAACGACGCCAATTGGCGCCAGAGGCAACTGATGATATCTTTTGTCACTTTACATAACGTCGGTATATTTATATAACAGCTGCCAAAATATGTTAGCCTTCGATATCGATGATAAGAATGATACAATAGGCAGCCAATTACGATTACAGTATAATCCTATAATGATAGAGTCTCAATTGATAATAGGCAGTAAGGACGATAAGTATAGTAAGGATGGTAAGCATGACAAGGGTGGTAAGGCCGGTAAGGTGGCGGTAAGGATGGTAAAAATGGTAAGCATGGTAAAGATAGTGAGGATGGTAAGGATGGTAGGCACAGTTGGTAAGGAAAGGATAAAAGTGAGTCACTGGAACTGAAGACATCATGATAGTAGGCAAGCTGGCAAGACTTAGTACTAGCCCGGAGAGAACTGAAATATTAATTTATTTGATATTAATAATACTACTTTCTTTTAGCTTTATGACTTGGATGCTTCAAGTTGGCACCACTACCTCTAGCCTTCTTCGGTTGGTGTTGTGCTTCTGAGTCCTTCAAGTTGGCATCTTGCGCCTGTTGAGTCCTGAAAAGCTTTTGCTCTTTTACCATTTCTTTCTCAAACTTTGCAGCTTCCCTAGTTCCCAAGGATAGAAAGTCAGGATGGTAATGTTCTTGATACTGGTCCCAATCGATGAAATTGTTCACCAAAAACTTTCTATTTGAGTAGATACACTCTCAAAGGTTGCAGGGATTATATGAGCGCTTCGTGAGATTGTTGTTAGAGGGTAGATCCGACGACTTCCAAGCTTTCGAGGATTGGCTGCTGTTCAGTTATTGTATGTTGTAAATTCCCTCATGCCATTAACTGGATTTGGTGTTCCATCACCTACTGGGACCAATACATCGACCAATGCTCCAGTATAGACTAAACACTCTTCCGAAATATCATATATTTTCATGATAATCAAGAGTTTGGCTACTCGTTGACCTTTTAAAGGATCATTTAGCCTCTTGTTATACTCTGAGAGGCTCTCATCACTTGAAGATTGCCTCCGCGGTGGATATTCATACTCTTGTACCCAACAAAAGTCATGACGGTGACCAACGCCCCTCCAGGAAGGTACGCAACGAAGCATCTCTTCAATTTTGATATCCGGATCCAAATAATCCTTCCCACTCCGCTTCCAGCATGTCAATGCTCCATGAAATTGAATCGGGAAATCTTTCACCCACGAAATATCTCGATCTCGATCATCAAACTGCTCAAAGTTATACTGTGTAGTACCTGCCATTCGCGAGTCATCAAAACTACCTTTATTTCGCATTTGGCAAATATATGTTGCGATTGCAGCTGCAAAATCGGGGAGCTTCAGTTCTGCTTCAGCTATAGCTACAGTAGTCGTATTCCTTGTATGTAGATATGTAGTATGGCCCTGCATATTGAACGTTGATGGAAGTAATGAGGGAATCTGAAGTTCCTCAAGAAGAAGCGGGGCTATCGTCATTCGAGCTGTTTGACATTTCTCTGATTCTGGGTTAAGATTGATCGTAGTGCACTGAGCATGCAAGATAACATCCTCCATCGCTTGAAAGTTTGTTAGGCGTGTATTATGCTTTGCAATCTGGTGTAGATATGTTGTTCCTTTGTTTGTTCGATGGAAAAAACCTTTACTAAATATTTATGAGCAGCTTCCACCATTTCAGTGTTGAGTCCCTCTAAAGCACCAAATTGCTGAATGCAATCCACATAATGCACCAGAACATGAAACTTCGGATAATTCCAATGTGGCAAGTGATTCTTATCCTTCGGTCGATACTTTCGGAAAGCATATTTTGTTTTATCGATCCGATCTAAAGCATGAGCTAAGTATTGAAGAGTATCGGTGTCGAATAACCGGGCGAAGATCTGGGTTGCGAAATCTACAACAGCTTTAGTATACACTAAGGCAGCTGGTGCAACCTTTTCCAATAAGGGTGTTACAACAGGTAGAAGTATCCGTATGATATCTTTCTCTTCTCCCCCGGTCCATTGTACAACCTGGCTAAAGCATGAGAAATGCTTAAGACCAGTGAACTGAGGAACTTGCCGAAACCTAGCATCGAGATTTTCGACTCCAACACTATCTTCAAATGATGGAATGCTTGAATGCTTGATTCTTTGTTGTCTTTCCTTCAATATAGGGATGCAAAGACTCTCACCTGTACGTGGTGCATCCTACGAACCTTCGATCTAGTTTACTAGTGTTCGGAGAGCTAAGTAGAGTCGCTGGAGCTGGGTGGTAGTCGTACACTAATCGGAGGCGATACTAGGTGTAAAGGTATTCGCAGCTAAGCGTTGTGTAGGCACTCGCGACAAGCCCGGAACAGAGGACTACCAGCGAAATGGAGATGAAAACCATCCGACGATCGAAGCTACAACCAACGAGTTCAAAGTGATGCCGGCCCTTACGAGTCTGTCGTGGGGAGTAGAGCCTAACAGGGAACTCATTGCGAGCCCCCTGAAACGGAACCAGCCCTTACAAGTCTGCAGTGGGATGTAAAGCCTACGAATGAAGCAGTTATATCAGAAGTCGACAGGACATCTCTGGAACATCGCGAATTGAGTTGGAATCTTACAACGAGTACGATATGCGGGTATACCATGGGAGTAGTGGAAAGTGTCTATGTAGGGCTAGCAGAGGATATAGAAAAACGAAAAGCGACTGCAAAGGGTCCACGGGAGCGGAGGGAATGTTGTGTATACTGAAGGAATAATGTGAAGGTTTCTACAGATTTCAGAGAAGTGCCCCATAAAGACAGGCCTGATGACGATATACAGGATTACGACTTCCTATGCTTTTCGACTTCGATCCGATATATCTTAAGCGTTCCGCTTCAGTCTTCTAGACAGCTATAAACTATACATTGGGAGGAAGATGATACTAGAAAGTTTTGGTTGATGGATTGGAAATACTATGATTATGCTGTTTAGTTAAGAGTGTGAGCGCAGCAAGCCTGTAAGACATGGTCGACCTTGTGAAAAGGAGAGATCCGGCAAGGTAATGCGAAACGGCATTCATATGCTGCGGGGTGTAGTATACAATGGCAGTGACAGCGACACTGTCTGTATAGCTCAAAAGAACAGATGCGTGTGCCGGTTTACAATAGGGCATTAGACAGTTGGCAATGAAATGCCGGGTAGGCTTAAGGAGCAGACAAGTAGGGAGGCATGGGGGGGAAGCTTTGGTCCAAGTAGAACGTCCGAAGAAAAAGTATATCGAAACCTTTTGGGGAAGTATGGGTAGGGTTTGCCATCCTATCATTGATTATAACTATTTTAGAAAACATAGTCTAGATAGCTGGAATCAATTCTTTATTTGCTATGTTAGGACACCCTCATCATCCAAGAGATCAGAGTGGGATGGGTAAATGTAAGGAAAATACTGGATGCACATATGGTGATTCTGCAACAGGTATACGACAATAACTTAGAGGTCCTATGCATACAGGAACCAGGGGTTCGCTTGATAATCGATGTCGTCACGAATCTCGACTACCCAGCACGAACCCTCATAGGAGGTGACTTCAATGCAAAGCATAACATGTTCGAACCTGGAATCAACACCGCGGATCAAGGCCACCTCTTCGCAGAGTGGGCTACATAGGGGAACCGGGAGTCCCCACCCACAACACTGGTCACACCATCGACCTGACTTTCTCGAACATAGCCTTCGCGGAAACCACGGTACACCCTGGACTTCACTGCGGATCAGATTATGAGACTCAGGTCACAGTAATACTAGGGAGAGGTACGGAAGCCAATAAACCTGACAAAATCACAGTAAACGACGAAGAGATCCCCCTCTTCGTGGAACTAGTACAAAACGCTGCACCTCTCCTTCTTAATTTATGCCTTAATAGTCAGAACGATCTGGATACATTCGTGAGATATATATACAAGATACTAAAGGAATCCATAAAGACTGCAGGAAAGCTATACAATACGAGGGGAACCGCAGCCCCCTGGTGAATGGATACATGCAAAATAGCATTCGCTATATACAAACGAAAACACCGAACAGACTCCAGTGAAATTGAGGATACCAGGCGCACGCTTTTAACCACAGTACGCAAGTCCAAGAAAGCATACTGGCAAAAGATCATTAATGAGGTCGAAAGCGGTAAAGACCTGTACAAGCTAGGACCCAACCTGAAAGCCCCATTACTAATCGTGAATAGTATACCCATATAAAATACTATAGAGAAAGCAAAGGCTCTATAACAGGAGTTACTCAATCGGTTTGATAGCACAGATGATCTACCGATGGACCCTCTACATGACCTACCCCGACAACTCTCTCAAAGTTATACCTACCCTCAGTGTTTAGACGAATAGTTACTTTATCCCCCTTTTGACCATAACTATCTTTCAGTGACGCTACAATTAAATGATTGTTATACAATATATGGTTATGCCGAAGACTTTCCTATAATTTCATACCCAAACACAATATTCCGAAGAAAAATTTCTGATCGCCAGAAGTTGAAATTCGGTCTGAATTCAAGCTCTACAGAATCACAACAATACAAACAATACATATCATTCTATACAAGACAAAATGGCGTTTCATACAGCACCGCCAGAGGTCGTTAACCTGGAAAACGCGGATTTCACTAATCCGTGGGATCCAGAAACACTATCCAATCTAAGAAATCGCTTTAAAAGAAGGCAGTGTACCTTTATCAACAAGGTACCACCAGTCCTTAAACTGGGAAACAAAGCGAACAATAACAACACTAGCCCAACGATGGAAGCCTTCAAGACCAAATTCGCTGAGTATGAATACACTGAAAGGATTCAGCGAAAGGTCATGACTAGTCTGGTAGAGACAATTGACAGATACATCAACTTCTTCGCTGTGGGGGACAAACGAATGGCTGCCAGGAAACTGAGCACTAGAGTTATTGAAATCCTTATACTCTCTATCAACAATGGATCTGACCGAGTGTCGAGCTCATTGTATATACCACCGGCGATAAGAAGCGCAACTTCTTTGAAAACACAAACCACTACTAAAACCTATGTGGGGATCCTCAAGACCCCCAAAACAAGTCAGAACGGGGCAGGCCGAGAAAACCCACTTATACTCCAAAAGGTCCCACCAAAGGTCTCACACGACAATGCGCAAGCCAAACAACGGGTGACACAAACTGCCCGGAGTACAGACCACAAACTATTAATAGCTATCAGTCCTGCAGCCCGGATCAGTAGGCCAGCCCTGTATACACTAAGAAGCACTTTCGTTGGGGCAATCACAGGTCTGATATTGGCAGATGTCCCTACTATATCTATTACCAAAACAGGGTGGGCTATTATGCCAAAGAATCCGGTTACCCAAGTATTACTTTTTATACAAAAGAACAAAAAGATCATCCTCAGAATTAGCTAAGGCATGTAAATGCACCAATCAATAACTTAATTCAACTACGCAGTCCCTGGGGTCCCAGCATCGATCCGTATGATAGCAGGACTCCCAGCCGACACAACGAATCACATAGAAGTGGAGGTATAGGCATAGACGGGCCAAACCCCAATCAACTGCAGACCCTCACATCACAGGGCCAACCCCTATAATGGCACAATCATATGGGTAATATCCTTCCTAGAATCAGTCCGCGGGTTCAGATTCTTTAATGCTAGTGAACTAGTACAAGAAATCAAGGCAAAACCTACGATAACCCGATACGACACTGGATGCCAGGGTTGGTGCAATTTAGTAAGATGTACTAGGCTCATCCACTATACAAACTGTGGTGTACGAAAAAACACACATGAGAACTCATAAGGACCCAATTGTACAGCAAAAACACGATGTGCTAACTACTTCGGACCCTTCGCGGCAGGATACCAGAACTGTCCAGCGACACCTAAGGTAGTGGATGGCAAGGTTATAATGTCTACCAAACCACAACTTAAGGTTATACAAAAACCGGCTTTAACTATAGAAACAGCAATGCTCGCTAACCAGAAGCCCAAGGATAATCCCAAGGAGGGGCCTGTACCAGATGCACCTACCCCCACATCCACCCCCACATCAGTACCCAAACACCGGGGAGGGCAGATCACTGTTTATGAAAACATCGGAGACAATCTAATGAAAACACAGCTCAGGAGAGGCACAGCAACAACAAGCCGATCGGGACGAAAACCCTTGTTGAAATCAAAACTTAACGAGGAAGCCCTAGCTGGTACCCAGCAGAACACCGAAATGGGGGAGGACCCCCAACCCAATGTATATGAGTAAACACTCAATGCGTCAGAATGATGTGTGTAGTCATCAGTAGCCCAGGATACGGAATCTAACGGTTTACTAGGCGAATGTGGGCAGAATATCAGAGGCCTATGACATTATATTATAAATGGTATTTGAAGACAAAACAGATGTCCTGTGCGTGCAGGAACGTTTTATATTCCTGCTTACAAAAACCAAAACACACCCCAAATAGACCCTATATGCGTTAGTAGACTTATGGACAGGAATATCCCCCAAACAAAAAGAAACAGAAAGACCCTGAGTACTGACATACATCAGGAAAAGAGCGAAACTGTGAACCCAACAGAGACAGCTAATCAAAAGCTGTGATATACTCTGGATAGATGTAAACGGGTACCCTATACTGAATATATATCGATAACCACAAACAGAACAGGTGTTATTGTACATTACCGAATTATAACCGCCTTTAGGATATCTCATTGAAAATAACTTCAACGCTATACACGAAACATGGCAATCTAAATCGGAGAATTACTGAGGAGGGAATGAACTAGCAGCCTGGGCAGACCTGGCCAAACTAGAATATATTGGAGAAAGAGGAGCACCTATTCACACAGGAGGAAATATGTTTGATCTCATATTCTCCAATATTCCCTTTGCAAAAACCAGGGTCTGGCACAACCTGCATAGCGGATCGGACTATCACACCCTGGTAACAACAATACCTGGTAAAGAAACCAAGCCTCCAAATCAGCACAACATCTGTGTCCCGGAAACGGAACTACCGTGACTAACGGGGCTAGTAGCGAACAGAGTGGTATACCTGCCTACAAATGACACCCTCGACACTCCAAAAAGAATAAATAACTTCACTAATCAACTCACGCAAATCATCAAGCAAGCAATGATTGCGGTAAGAATCACAGATAAAGGAAAAGGTAAGGCAGCACTCTGGTGAACAGCGGAATACAAAAGGGTATATACTAAGCACCTGAGTAGACAAGCTACACCAGGGAGCCCCCCCACCACGGCAACGAAAGACTTCAAAACGATGGTCAGAGCGGCCAAATACGACTACTGGAGACACGTCATAGACAACATCTCCAGCGACAAAGATCTGTACAAGATAGTCGGCTGGCACAAGCTAGCCCCAAACCTCAAAAGCCCTCCAATCACTTCAAACGGAGTAGTGATAGAAGACTCGATGGAAAAAGCCGAAGTACTCAGGACTGAAATCCTGGACTGTTTCAGTGTGGAAGATGATCTGGAGCATGATCCACTGGGAGACCAGTGGAAAAGAAGCAGACATTTACCCTGTAATTCCTGGCTCACATTGGAAGAAGTCGAAACAAGTGTCATTGGAGTATCCAGCATATCCCCAGGAACTGACCAAGTCACGGTCAGGATCCTCAAGGCCTGCTGGGACTACCTCAAGGACCTGCTAAGACAGCTCTACCAGAAATACCTCGAACACAGCCATTTCCCGAAAACCTGGAAGCTAGCTGAAGTAGCCATACTACCCAAAATCAGGAAAAAGGATATGATATCCGCAAGTTCATGGAGACCTATTGCCTTGCTCTCTTGTATAGGGAAAGACCTGGAAAGAATAGTCACCAAACGCCTAGGCTGGACAGCCCTAAAGTATGGCATTATCAGTCCCCAACACAGTGGAGCCCTCTCCAAACACTCCGCAATGGACCTGGTAGCATCCTTCATATACGATGTGGAAACAGCACTAGCTGCTGGAAAGAAAGTTATTATAGTTACTATAGATATGCAAGGCGCCTTCGACATACTGCTCAAAAGACAACTCTTTGCTAGAATAACGAAGCAAGGCTGGCCTAAGGACCTACTCCTGCTAGTTGACTCCTTCCTGACGGAAAGGAAAGTCAGAATACAACTGGAGCAAGCTATAATCAGAGAATATTCAGTAGTCTGCGGGATTCCACAAAACTCCCCTCTATTACCAATCTTGTACATGCTATATCTGGCAAAGCTACTCTCAGAAGATACCTTTCTTAGGTTTGGGTACGCAGACGATATATACCTGTTCAGAATATCCAAAACCCTGGAGGAAAACACTAGATGCCTTACTAAAGATGTACAAGATGTCATAAAGTGGGGAGCAAACAATCATGTTGTTTTTGCTCCGGAGAAGCTGGAAATGATCCATATCTCCATGGACAATGGCAATGCAGCACCAGCTATCAGGGTCAGTGAAGAACTCATGATCTATCTGATAGTGGTTACAGAAACAAACACCCGTTCAGCACTGAGATGGCTGGGAGTGTGATTCGACAGAAAGCTTAACTTTCGCAGGCATGTTATGGAATGCGCAGGTAGAGCTAGAGCAGTGGCAAAGTATATCCAAGGCCTGGCCAAAGTTATACAAAACCCCCCGGTATACACTATATACAAGGCAATAACGATATGTGTACTACCCTCACTCCTATATGGGACTGAGGCCTGGTATGGCAGCAGGTTCAAAGCTATACAAAGATTAAAAACAGAACAGACAAAGGTCAGTGCCCACCTTGGCTGGTACGTGACACAAATCGAAAAGATCCTTACAATAGCAATACGAGAAGTCATACCAGCCTGGAAAACCACACCGGTAACCGCCCTCTATTGTGAAACAAATCTCCCCTCAGCCATGGCAGTCCTCGAAGAAGCCAAACTGAGGTTTGCCCTACGCCTCCAAAACGTAGATGCAATCCACCCACTCACGAAAAGAATCGAACCCCCTATGATTATCAAAGGGCGAGACACGGGTTCAAGACAAAGAGCGAAGACTAAAGTCCAACGACTTGGTCTCCTCGTCCCCCCGATCCCAAGGCCTATACTCGAGCCCCCACGGTATACAACCGGCTGCCGAATAGACCCAA
>KI628813.1:6227-41196 GCA_000503235.1 Sclerotinia borealis F-4128
CCATCTAGACCTTTGAACCCCATATTGAAATTCCTAAATGAGAACCAGGGGCCGTAATTCGCTCTCGCTTCCACAAAGCAACCTCTGTCATCCCTTGACAACAAGGACAAGCCCCTTTAGATCATAGATCAATTCTCGTTCATCCAACCGGGGTTTTTAAAAGTCCGGATACCAAATTAAGCTTATTAGTGAATATGCAGGGGAGCAAAAGATTTCCCATCTAAAAGTACAAGAGCGTCAAGATACCCAACTCAGCATCGACTAATAAAATAAGTAAGGCACATATCTAAATACTTTATCTTCCTTCTTCATCTCTGATTATAATTCCTTGACAATATATCATCGAATCTTCAGCAAAGTAAGCTACCGAGCAAGCTTCTTTAAAATAAATTAGACAATTATCATCAAAGTTTCGCAAACATGCACGCCGTTACCATCACAAGCTTTGCTGCTGCCCTTATGGGTACTGTTGTTGCTGCTCAAACCAGCTCAGTTGTCGACCTCTATCTCATTGGATTTGATTCTGGAGATTCGGATGCTGCTCAACCTCCATTCGTTGGATCCATTATTGCTTCCGTAAGTACTATTCACAAACACCAGAATCCAAGCATTTCTAACCATATGCTTCATATTTTAGGACGCTACCGCCACTACATACTCTATTACCTGTGGTTCTACAACCGCCGCTCCAGCCACAACCTCTTCCATCTCATACGATTATGGGTATGATAACGATTGTGGTGTCCCCGAGAACTTCACATTTACTCAGGGACCCTCAACAATTGGGTATGCCTACAGTGCCACCTATGAATTTGACGTTACCATGACTGGCAGTGCTTCCTCCACTGTATCATATGCCGATTCAGCGTACGTATCCATCATCCATCCATATTACCAACCACCTACTCCTAACCAAATACTAACACCCATTCTCCAGACAATACACTGTTGGCTGCGTTCTCTCCGGTACCTCTTCCGCCGTATGCAGCGCCACCGACATCGGAACCGATCGTACAACAAGCACTTCTTCCGCCGAAACGACCACCCTCACGGGCAGCAATCTATCAACTCTCTTATCCGCCATCCCTGTCACCATTACCGCTGGACCTACCAGCGCTTCTGATTCGGCTGCACGGACTACCATGAGTGCTTCTAGCCCAACGGGTTCAGCTTCCTCGTCTGGTTCGGGCTCTCCTGCTTCCACGGGAGGCATGCCGATGATTACTGCCAAGGCACAATGGGCTTTTGGAGGTGCGGCGGCTGCTATGGTTATGGCTGCGTTGTAATTGGAGATGCTTGGTACAAAGGAGCCTGAGTGTCGAATTTAATATAGCTTGCATGCAAATATACGGTGTATTGGTTTGGGGCGTTTAATTGCACATATATCATCCAGGGTGGAATGGAGTTTGATTTTAGAAAATACTGGTAGCATGAGATATGACTGCACAGGTTAAGCAACGAAAAGACTTTTTAATACATCATTGGACTACTAGTAGTATTGCCAGTGTTCTCAAAAGTTATCCTTGGTGTCTATTGCATTCCAGCGATGAATCGATCTAGAAGATTGAGATCATTTGAGATGATTAAGTCATCCTAAATTCCCAATGAAAAGAAACCTGACTCATCAATCTAAAATCTAGAAGACAAATCGCGATTATTCAAGTGTTATAAAGATACTTAGGAACGTTGGAGCAGTATCTTAATTTAAAATCGAGAGTATTATATATAATTTAGTAGTAGATCTTATAGTTTTTGAATAGTAATTTGAAATAGATCAAGCGAGAAGAATGAATATTAGAGAATCAATTTAATACTCAAGAAAATAAAATTAAGCGTAAGCTATTTTAAATAGAAAGAACTAGTAAGAACTATATTTATAATAGAATTATACTTTTTATTCTTTTAATTAGTTCGTTTTATAAATTATTAGTTAAGTACTAGCTATTTGAATAAAATTAAGAATAATTAGAATTTTTTATTTTAAAAGATTGTAAATCTTCTTTATAAAAATATAATATATAGAGAATATAAATTAAAATATTTCTAGATCTATAAGATAATTATAATTATAAATCAAGATAATAGAATGAAATATATCTAGTAGTTATTGTAGCACTGAAAAAGATTAGAGAAAAGAAAAAAACTCGATTTAGTAAGATCTTACTAAGACGTTAGCGCAATACTATATAAGCTTCGCTTCGATTTCTTATTATCGAGTTCAAGTTTATTGATTAAATTTTCTCGGGTGTAAACAATCTTTCTATACTAGTAAGCCCATAGCTTTTTACAAATCGTTAATTCACTATCAACTGTGCGTATTGTCACACCCATTAATCTGTTATCTTTCATGCTTTAACGTCTTGAGATATCATATCCGTTCCACAATCTAATTTTACTACCTGTCTTCATTTTGTTCATCATGACCAGGCGCAAATGGTAGCTTGAAAAAGCAGACATCTCCGTGCTTTCCACAGACCAACCATCTAAGCCCGCGAAATCAATCATCATGGACAACCATGGGAATAGAATTCAAATTACTATCAATAAGATCCAATATTAGGTAGACAAATACCCTGTGAATCATATAAGTACCATGATCAAAAGTCAGGCAACCGATGCTTTCACCCCAGCAACAGTGATCAATGTGGAGTCACGACTGGTTGACGAAGAATGGCTAAAGACGAAGTTGTGTCAAATGGATTTGAAAGATGATGTTTTCAACCTAGCATTTATCTCTATAATTCTGTTCAATTCTGGTACAGGAAAGGTTGAAGTCACGCCCGATGGTCCACAGTACTTGAAATCTATTGGAATGCTATGGTTTGATTCCCTTCCGACCGCAACCGTTATTCCCACAGGGCCTTATATCTGGCATCTTGGTCACATTTTCAAGGTATGGAGACTGTATCTTGACCCCAATGGAGCTTTTATATAACCCGTGATCCAGAACTCGATCGAGTTCGACAGGTATGTGGTCCATTCCATGAAACAGATTATGTCACTCAGAGATGTAGATATGAGGCGTTTGAATCCAGCTTCATCCCTGTACCCTCGAGGCTCTACTACGATACTCCCAGCTCAGAAAAACCATTGTCGGGTTGCCGTCTAGCAATCAAGGAGATTTATGACCTCAAAGGAGTCCGTACTGGTTGCTCAGTCCGTGACTTCTTACCTCTCTATTCTCCACCTGAGGAGTCTGCTTTCGCTATTCGAAACTTCATCGCCTATGGAGCCGTAATAATAGGAAAGACAAAAACAACTCAGTTTGCTTCAGGAGAAGGTTCTATGGACTGGATTGATTACCAATGCCCTTTCAATCCTCGCGGAGACGGTTATCAAGATACATCGATGAGTAGTGCTGGAAGTGCCGCTGGGCTCGCAGCTTATGACTGGATCGATTCATCACTCGGAACAGATAGTGAGGCAATCCTGCTACATTCAAATTGTTTATTAACCAAATCTTTAGCATTCAGAAGTATACTCTGGCCAGCTTCAGCACACGGCTTGTTTGGCCTTCGTCCCACACATAAAGTCCTGGATAATTCTGGTGTACTTTCTCTTTCTGAGTATATCACCGTGCACATAACCTGAATCTCCAGCACTAATGCCATTACAGACACCTTGATACAGTGGGCCACTTCTCCCGAAGTGTAGATAGCTTTTATAGATTGGGAGATGCATGGTTCAATGGCACTCCTCAACACAAATTCCAAGTTGTTCTTCCTATGGCTCGATGCCAAGCCTGCTAACTGTCTCCTTCAGCTCCCGAAAAGAATACTTTTCCCCTCGGAATTCTGGAAACGTTATCAAACAGAGTACCTCGCCTCCGTCGTGGAGGATTTTGTTCAAGATCTCGAGAAAGCTTTAGATGTTGAACGAGTCGACTATAACATCGAAAGTGAATGGGCCTCTGCATCTTTATCGCCATCACACATACCATTGAAAAATTACCTCGCTACCGTTAGTGGACTTTCTTTTCTGCAGGTCAAATTGCTCACGCTCCAGCAGACACTCTCCACGATCCAGCTCTATGACTGCTACCACAACAACGCTAAATTCCGAGATGATTTTCCAATTGTAAATGGTCATCCACCTTACGTGAATCCCATGATTCGATTCAAGTGGTGAGGTTCCACATTTTTATATACTTTCTGACATACTTTCTACTTCTTGTGACAAAGCTAATATCCATGAAAGGAAACTCGGCGCTCAGATCTCAAGGGAGTCATACGAGGAAGCTCTTCAGCAGAAGAAAATCTTCCATGATTTCTTGAGCAGCAACATATTTGGACCCGATACCATCATGCTGCTCCCTGTTGGTGCGCCTTGGCCCTCATATCGCGATACCTATCACGGTGTGTATTATTGAACCTCCCCTTGTCTAATTACAAATCTCGAATTTCTTTCGGTGCAAGGCTAATAGAATCTCTCTAGAGCCGCTGAAGATACAGGAAAGAGACTGCAGGGCTTTGGCTTCAGCTCGATCTCGATCTCTACCTTGGACGGATTACCCCAAGTTGCATTTCCAAGCGAGCATCCCCTTCTATTGCTATTAAGATGCACGCTAAACAAATATATTAGTCGGGCAATACACTTATAATTCTCGGGTTACCGAGCATGAGGAGATCCTGCCAGCAGTAATCTCAATCGTGGGTGCAAAGAGTACGTCCTATTGCATTCAGCTTCCTCTTTCCATTTCCTTCATATAATCATTACCGAAAACGTGCCGACGTGTAAGCTATCTAGACACGGATCTCTCACTTATCAACTTGATCAAGCACGTCTTTGAAGAGACCAAGAGACCTCTGGAAATAGCGACAGGAAAAGTTGCGTTTCCTAGTCTTATTCCTTCCTGATTAATTCGGTCAAGTGCGAACTATGAATGAGGTTCTACCGCATCGCAATACTCTTGTTGATCAAAATGAAAATTGGTACTTCCCGTCAAAAATGTTGAAATTTTACCGATGCTGTTTAACAATCTTCAAATTTGATGTAAATTTTAGACTAATCGTTTGATTTCGTAAAGTTATAAAAGGTACAATCAAACAAAATATCTCGCAAAAGCATCCCCAGTTAGTAGAAACATCGCGAGCGGGGCGACGGTTGCGACTAATTCGAGGAATTTGCCTAGGTTACCCTCAAAAGAATATCATGTATACTCGAGTACCGGTACCATATTTCAAATACTATCTTTTGAACATTTTATATACCAGTATATATAATATTCAACTACCAGCCAGCCTCCTACAGTCAATAAACATCAAAAATACAATACCCATCATCTATAAGATTTATCCCTGCGCCATAAGGCCACATATATTACGGCCTCGGATCAGAAGTAACCGGAAAGATAAGTTGTTGTCCGCAGCAGCGTCAGCCACCTTCTCCGAACCACTAATACACTACATGTACTGAATCTAGTGGTGCGCAATAAAATTTTATGCTGAGAAGATGATTTGTCGAGTTTGATATAGAAGCTGTATTCTTGGGTTTTGGAGAGACTTCTCATAGGGCGCGGGTATTGAGGTCATTTATTTATGTTTGTTTGTTTCCTCTTACTTTTTAGCTGGATATGTTCATCTCATTTCAAAGATCTCCAGTTTCATACAAACCATTCCATATCGAGGTCTCTTGCGCTTGTTTGCCTACTCCATTACCTTGAGATATTGAAACTTTCTACTCCATCCTTTGTTCTATCGACCATTTATTAGTAGTACCGTACTTACAAATATCACTCTGCATAATGGCAAAAAGAAGTGTCTTCACGACGGTGACGCCTTTACCAACGGGTATCACACGAGAGACAGTGATGGAGACTTTGCGCTCGCATGTCGAAATGATAGACTTGAACCCTCTGGTGGAAGAGCGCCATCCCATCAAACCCCCACCAAATGCTACCGCGGAAGAGTATCACTGCTTATGGTACTCTTTGACTGATCGAGTTCAATACCTTCCGGGAGGACTGATGTCTGGCAAGGTCTCCTACACCTGCTGCTTCCATGATCTCGAAAACGGTTTGCAAACACACTGCTATGCGCCTATGGGATTAAATATAAGAGGAAAGTGGACTCTTGGTGGATCGCTCCCTGGAGAGCCTGTAGCGCCGGTTGAAATGGGAGCTGGTGTACCTCTACACGGATTGTGGCTGAGAGAAGATGTGGACATGAAATGCAACATCGTCATGACAAGTTTCGTTAAGAAGACGCTCAAGAAATCACACTCTGCGTTAGTCAATCGTCTAGTAGTCAAGGCCCAACTTCTAGATCGCTCCATCAACAATGCTCGACTGAACGAGAGAACACTCGAGACACCAGAACTTGCCACCCTACAACCCGCTTCATCACTACTTTCTTCATCCCAAACACCACCAGCCTCATCACTACTTTCCTCATCCCATGCATCAACGGCGTATTCTCCCCTCAGTGATTATGACAATGATAGTTTATACGCGGAGTCGGAAATTAGCTCACCACAATATAAGACATTTGCTACGACAAACGCACAGCCTCCACAGACACCAAAGGTATACCCACCTATAACCTTACAGAATCCTCAACTACGGATCTCACAACAAGTACATCCAGCCCTAAGAGCCGGCCTACCTCCACCACAAGCAAACCTCGAGCATAGCGAAAAGCCTATCTATCCAAAATATGATCCCTCGGCCTATCCCCGAGCCCTCGATGTCCGCCGAGAAGGTGCATCTTCTTGGAACGACTCCATACATGGTACTGGAAACTCTAACCGTCACACGTCTTATCAAGGTTCTGTCGCTGGCATGCGTGATGATGGTAACAGGGCAAGAGTAGGATCTTGGCAGAATGTAGCGAGGAGTGATATGTGGAATTCGTCACGGCCACTAGACCCAAACTCACAGAGAGCCGCAGCTCACTATCGAAGAGCTTCTTCCCAGTCGGCCTATAGAAACTCGCCTTCTGAACAGGAAAGGAGGGATGATTCTGGAAGACAGGATATGAGGAATAGTGTCGTTCCACCTCCATTAGCTTATCATGCCGAGCTAGAAGGTTGAATGCTGAAAATCAATTTGGTGTGGAATTTTAAAGGGAGTGCAATATTGTGCCGAGGACTCAAAGTATCTTGAGCTGTGTATGACATCATATTGCGGGCACAGTCTTGGTTGGCTGGTGTATGGTGCAGAGGTGGATTGATAAGATACCCAGGGAATTTATGAGAGGTTATGAGTTAAGGGATGGGACAGAACGGATCAGACTAACCTGGGATCAGAATTACAAAGCTCATATCAACTATTTATTGATACACTCATATCTCAAGATCTTTATGTGAATATCCCTAGGAATGATCTTGAATTCAAGTCAGATATGGCAATAACGCTTCCTATCATCCCATACCATAGTGAACTCTTTGGTGAGGTTTAATGATTATAAATGGAAGCAAGAAAAGGAACAGTCTTGTGAAAGGTAGAACGAGATCTATTGAATGAAATTCAATTATTTATATTTTTTGAATTTTTCGAACTCTATAAATCTAGGCAAAGCCAGAATCTATTATCAAAGTTCAAGATGGCCCCCTTGTTCGAACTTCGGATAGACTTCGGGTCGTGGTAATACTTTAGCTGTACAAACAATCAATCAGTTCCATCCGAGTCTTCCTATTATAATTTATATCACAATTCTATGCCCTGCTTCGATGCCCCAAAGAGTGCCATACAATTCGCTCGGGATTATTTTCTGGCCAAATATACTAGGTAATATATTCTAGCCAAGAAAACCAGCCATCGCATTCCATTAACTTCGACCCGAACGGATATCGATATCTCTTACATTCATTGATCAGCCTACCTAGCTCAGAATACATATCCCATCATTCAGCATATTACATTCACAAAACTCTTGACCGATCTCTTTCTTTTCTCGCTCAAGTCAAATAGTAACGCGCCCATTTTCTACAATGTCCGAACAAACAGTCAACATCCCACAACTCATCATCATAATCTTGGTTGGAGCATTCGCTATACGATATCTGTTTTTCTCTGGCACAAACACCGCAACGTCTGGTGCAAATCGCAATAGCGCAAACAATATACGAGCGCGAGAGGCAGACGTAGAGCGTATACAGCAGATGTTTCCACAGGTGTCGAGGAGGAGTATCATGTGGGATTTACAGCGGAATGGAGGGAATGTGGTGGCTACTACGGAGCGGATATTGAGTGGTAGAGGCTTGGAAGTTGTGAGTACTTTGAAATTCTCTCCATGTTGTGATGTCTTGCGACAAATTCTAGATTTACCCGCTTTCCATGGCATCCTATGTACCTCCGCTAACACACACCACCAAGCCTCCCCAATCTTTCCAACCTCCTCTTCCAGTAACTCCCACCGCCTCCTCAGCCTCGGTTCAGTCATCTAAGCCCATTCAACCTGATCTAATAACGCGATACAATTTGAGAGCGAAGCTAGCAGAAGAACAAGTGGAGAAACGAGAAGCCGAGGCCCTAGCAGCCAGCGAGACGGAATCGAAAAATAACCAAGGAGGAAAGGTACAGGCATGGAGTTCTAACAAAAATGAAAGACAGGCGCTTTTGCAGAAGAGGAGAGAGGAGATGATCCTAGCGGCGAGGAGGAAAATGGAGGCGAGAGTCGCGGAGGAGGTTAACAAAGGTGGTGGTGCATAGATGGGAATGAGACGAATGGAGGGGGTGATAGGATGTTAGGTTGAGACGAAGAGACGAAGAGAGGAAATACGCAGGGGTATGTAAAACTTCTGTACAGCATGTCTATAATGATTCTGGTAGCGAATTCTATTCCTACAGCGTTAAAACTAAAGCAGGTATTTACCATTCCAGCTGCGTTAAGTGCCAGTAAATCCCCGAATGCTTGACTGGTTGGCTTTGCCCCATACCATACTCTTGCTTTGAGACGATCGCTTTTATCATGAAACCTTGATGCATGCGTATCTATATCTCATTTTTCTTCATGAATCCATGAGTTGGATCAGAGTTTGAGAAGACCTAAAGCGTTCTTCTAAACCGCCTCAAGGCACCTATGTGATCTTGTAGTATTTGCCGGGGGTATCGCGTAGCATTTTATTTCTCGTACAGTGTTGAGGATGATGTGCTATAGCTCTACATATCATACGTTTTGCGGGCGTTGCCCTTCAACTACGAGGGTGATAGATGCACCTGCCAAATATGGCAATTGCATGCACTCTACTCGAGTAGTTTTGAAAGAAGTATCGACGACCCACGTCCTTGCATCAGTGAAGAGAATATCTTCCACCCGTCGTTGATGTAAATCTTTACATCTTTCTTCTTTTGCAACTCTATCCTAATACAAAATTCAAATGTTTTCATATCCCTTGTTCATTTTTCTATGGCAAATACCCATTAACAATAAATACCAGTATCTCTAAGGCGCAAAGCGTCATGAGGCGTTCAAGCCTTCGCTGGTCTCAGCAGAGCACCGATGGCGCAAACTCTCCTTCCCCCGTTCCCCCTACGACAACCTCTTCCAATTTCCGTGGCTCATCATATTTCACGTCAAAGGGAGTAAAGCGGGTAAAGAAAACGAGCGAAGATTCGCCAAGTGTTTCATCTCCCTTATCTTTCTGGAGGAAGACTTCTTCAGACGTCAAAGAGACGCCTAAAGCTGACATTTCTGAGGACATCCCCGAATTAATAGCAGAGCCAAAGTCAAGAAGACAAGATGTGCAAGATTGGAACATCACGAGACTTTTCGATCCGAGGCCTGGAGATCCAATCAACAAGATACTGATGCCAGGCGGCCCATCTCATAGCAATTCAGACTGGAACGTGACAAGAAATTACAATACAAGATCAGCTACTCCACAATTATCGATTGATCCACCTCGACCTGCGCGTGAAGGTTATGAATGGGTGTGGTTTCCAGCAGGGTACTGGGCCGAGCGCCAACTGCCAGCAATTCTCCTTAGCACCCAGACAATATCAGAAGGACGTAAAAGTAGTAAAAGTAATCTGTTCTCCAGATATGCTGAACGCAAGAGCAATGATTCCGAAGACTCCACATCGCCAAGAGGCTCTCGGAGATTCTGGGGTAGTTTTTCCTCCAAGGTTGCCAAACAGTATTCAGGGCAATCGTTCAGGGGCCGCTCCAACAATGGTTCTGCCATTTCTTCAAGCAAAAGTGAGAGATTTATCAATGGCTTGCAATCGTTGTCACCAACTCGTTCTCGCCATGCTGCTCCCTCGGGCGAGCTCGAAGGGCTGTTTTGTAAGACAAAGCGTAGCCTAACTTCAACACGTCATCTTGCCGTGCCCTTCAGCAGGAAGAAGAATTTTGTATGCAATGATAATCTTTTCCGTCAATGATATTGGCTAACTCTCATACAAAAGATCGACACATCATCTGTTGCGTCTTCACGAGTTACAACATCTACTACCCATACTGCTCAAATTCTCGAAGGCGCTATTGGTTACTTCGATGCATACGAAGATAAGAACACCGGAGACCCATCGACTATCACACCGGCATCCTCAAATGCATCGCCGGGCTCGAAACGCCGATGGAGATTTGGAGCAGCTCCGTGGCATGGGAGGTTATCAGACAATTCTATCTCAGCGTCTAGTTCCTTATATGATGTACTAGTCGGAAGAACACCAATGGGAACACCAAAATCCGAACCACGTTATATTGGTGCAACAGGGAAATCATACCCGAAAGGTAATTAGTCCACTGTGGACTGATATGTGAAACTCTATACTGACAGCAGTTCCAGTTGAAATATCGGATCCTAACGCACCTACTTTTCTACCATCTGTAAGTATACCTGTTACCGGTGTCTACGGAGGTGGCTTTTGCGATCCCTGATGACCACTTTATCTCTCATCCATGCAGAAAAATAGAGCCCGAAGTCGAGTAGACCGTGCAGAATGTATTTAACAACGTGAACTAGGAAGCACAACGTATCGATACTCCTCTATGGTCCCCCAAGCGAGACCCACGGCGTGGCTTCCTCTCAAACATATTTCCATACGAAGAGCAAATGATACGAGAGAAACACCGCCGTGGTACGGTTAGACCGCGACGCGATACAACTCGATCGACCTTGCGCAAATTGCTGACCCCAACACTAACTCCAATTAGCCGTCGCGCGTCGTCAGATTCGCAAAATGATTCCGCGGTGAGGAAATCTTCGACTTTTAGATCTTCCCCATCACGACACATGTCAAAAGCCCAACCATTTGAGCTCAATGTTCCAGATCACTTACCTAATAGCCCCCTCTGTCCAACGAATCCTATGAATGCGAGCAAAGGCCAGGGAATATGCCCATTGCATGGCCGTAAAAGAAGCCGGAGTCACTCGCCTAGTATGAGTCGAAGTCCTATCGGTATGTCTGATATTGAGATAAAAGTGACGCCAGACTGAGGTTGTAATGGGGTTATTTTGAGAGTGATTACTGGATACAGTCTTTCTTTCCACTCAAGGGAGCTTTTGCGGATTGATAGCGGATTCAGATTGGGCCTTGTAAATTACTAAACCAAGCGAAGTCTTACGAACGTATACTATTCTGGCTTTTCATTGATGTTCATTCTAGCTTGGAAACCCACAACCAAAGATTGGTCGTTCATCATTATATATACATCAGAATCTATAAACCTTGTATGATACGACTCCTAAAGGGTGTACATGTAGAATAGCCGAGAAATTTCAATTCGCCTGTGGCTTGATTCGGCAGCCGTAATTTATTGTATCGCAACAAGCTGCAACAGCCTGCAAGAGCTCACCTTTCAGCAATCTTGCTTTCTACTCCATCATACCATCTCAAGAAAACAACCCCAAAAAGTATCCCTCCTTGTGGCATCAATCGATTCGAAAATCATGTCAGCTTCCGATCAAGATCCCTTACTCCTCCTGCGACAATCGATAGCATCAGAAAATCCTTGTATACCCACCATCACAGAAGATGGTTCTTCAGCATCCTCGGTAGACCTCAGTTTAGCAACAGCAACCTACTTACATTTCACCTCACCTCTCCAAGTGTCGATTCCACTCACGACGCCCACACGTTTCATTTCCTCTGACAAACCTGTGAATCTTCGCAGCATCTACTTCGCGTGGCAGCAACGCGAACTCGCGATCCCGGAATACAATGCTTCTTCAACGGAATTGAGCGCGCAACTGGCAGCAGAGGGTGGTGTTGGTGGTGAAATTCAAAATCTGCCGTTTGTGGAGCGTCTGGATCTTATTACGTGGTTGGAGGGTGCGTCGGACGAATCGCAATACATCAAGCCCTTGGCTTCAGATACATCAAATGCGACAGCTTCGGCGCAGGTTGCTTCTGGGGCCGCTGGAGGAATAGCACCAGTTACGAGTGGTGCTGGAGGAAGACAGGGAAAGCAGATTGATCCTAGGCTGGCGGAGATCTACAATGGGGAAAGGAGGATGGGAGATAGGAATAGTGTGTTGAGAGGGATTAAACCTACTGTATGTGATTTATTACCATGTCACAATCTCTTGAAAAAGAGGAATATCGAGATTGAAAACTGACTGATTTGATGTAGGACTTCTCTCATGTCCGCAAACTCGCATCGCCATTTCTCTCACGCAAATCTTCACACCCTGCCGCACAAAACCTGGCAAACAACCCATCACTCGCGCACAACCTCAAAGCTCCCGTCCGCCGCCCAGATCCCATTATACTTCTCTCTCCCTCCGCATCTTCTATTCTTCGCATGTCAAATATTAAATCATTCCTCGAGGGCGGTGCATTTATTCCTGAAGATTCTGCAAGCTCTACATCCAGCTCGTCGGCTTCGATTTTGCATATTTCGCGCTTTATACCCTCGATAGATCCTGCGCGACCAGTCCGTTTCATTATTGTGGATACACCAGAACAATTCAAGCCCGAGTATTGGTCGAGAGTTGTGGCGGTCTTTACAACAGGTCAAATTTGGCAATTTAAAAATTACAAATGGCCACAGCCGACAGATTTGTTCAGAAATACTTTGGGCTTATTCGTAGGATTTAGAGGAGAAAGTTTACCGGATACAGTTAAGGGATGGGGAAGTGGAGTCTTAGCCTCGCAGGTTGAAAGATGGGCCCCGCAAGCAGGTACAGCCAGTAGGTGGAGGGATAAGGAAGTCGTGGAGAATATTTGGAAGGCTATTGAGGGGAACATGAAGTCGAAGGGTTGGAGGAGGGATTCTGGTCCTGTTATCTGAAAATTGAATAAGGGAGGAAAGCAATGAATATATTTGTACCAACGAGTTGTTTATCGCGAATGGAGAAAATAGGCGCTCAGGAGTTACTATTAGTTAATCTGGGAAGAAGGTCCTTCAGAAAATTCTCTGGACCGGTAATGGTGGAGAGTGTGCTATACCATGCATAGTTCTTAGAGGCGTAGAGGTTTATGATATTCGATAAATCGAAGAACCACCAGATGAACACCTTGAGTTGAAAGGTTAGAGTCGATTCTGTATCATGTACTTTAAATTCAGAGAAGTGAATATACAGAAGATTTGAACGCAATGACACTAATATGAAGACTTTCTATATCATCTGAATGTGTTTTCTTTCAATATCCAATATCCTTGGATTCTGGGCAAAACCTTGAGTTGCGGGATCAGCTTCCTCAAATTATAAGGGTTCCGAGCCGGCCGGATAGAATCGTCCTTCCCTAATTCCGCGTCATGAGTTTCTCGTATTAAGGGCTTCTCTTCAGCATCAACAACTCAACAATCACTGCATACTTTAATTTCAAAATACAAGTGCAAAGTTCTCCCCTATACATACTCTCAGGATACAATGTAATACTCACCATAGGAATAATCCACGATGATGGTGTTCTCGGGAATTCTCAAATCAACCAACCAAACCCTTTCTCATCCCTCAGCCACAGCTACCCTGGATTCAACATCACAACAAATCTCATCAACTTCTTATGACAGAGGTAGAAGTAGGTCACCTACAGCGACGTCGATATCTTCGATTCCGGATTTGTCGGGAAGTCCATATATCCGAGCGAAGGAAAACCTTCCACCCCTAGATGCCGAAATACCCGATCTTCGCGAGCTGAACCATAGCCTTGAAGCGCTTGCGACTATTTTCCCCGATGTCCAGGTCGAGGTATTCCGCGAGATGCTCTCGAGCTTTGAAGAAGAATCTAGACTGGCTGTTGTGACAGAAGCTTTGCTCAAACATAAGATGAAATATGTGCGGGGACGATATAGGGTCGCGCCGAAGGGGAAAGAGGAACAGAAGGCTGCAGGTAATGAGAATGTGACCAATCAACAAGACCCGAAGGGGAATGTGTCTGCAGAAGAGAAGTTCAGGACCGAGGGATACAAGAAAGCTGTAAAGACAGTGGCATACCATGAATTCAAGGGTCTGCCGCGGTCGACAATCAATGCGGTATTGGCGGAACGCAACCATTCTTACACATTGGCTCGACCTACACTCGTCGACTTGTCTTCGAAGTCCTGGCGATTTTCTATATCTTCATTCTTCTCTCGTCGGAAACCTCTGACGACGGTGGAAGCGGGGCATCATCCTCTTGTGATTTGGCAATCAACAGGGCAAGGCTCTATAGTACCAACGATCAAGGCCACTGGATCACCGGAATTGGATAAAGAACTATTTGATTCTCTTATTATACCATTACAGGAACGATCATTATTGGAACGAGAGGAGAAAGATCATGCTCTGGCACTCGAAATAAATAACCATGATGCAGAAGAACAGGAAGCCTTGCACGATTGTGAATGTTGTTATACTGCATATGCATTTGAAGAGCTTTCTGCGTGTGATATCGGAGGCCATTTCATATGCTTTCAGTGTATTAGACACGCAGGTAATGAAGCTATCTTTGGACAAGGATGGCAAAGGATCATTGATCTCAACAGTGGAACACTAAGGTGCCTAGCGGCCATGTCGGATGAATGCAAAGGATGCGTCCCACAGGAGCAGGTGCGACGAGCTTTTCTCGAAGACAAAGGCGAAGAAATTTTGCGGAAACTTGACGAACGTCTAATCGAAGACAGTCTACTGAAAACTGGACTGCCACTTATACGCTGTCCTTTCTGCAGTTATGCTGAGATTGATGAGATCTATCTCCCAAAGGCTCAACAATTTTGGCGTTTGAAAAGACTTGGCCCATCTTCTATCTATACTATTTTGATTTCGGTTTTGGGCGTTGGCATGATACCCTTCCTTTTACCTTTTTGCATCCTTTTTTCTTTTTTGTTTTTATGTCTCTCTTCAAAACGAACCTTTGGCGACTATGCTATCGAGCAATTCAAGGACTCTATTATTCGTTTGCGTAGGAAGCAACATGGTCTCAAATTTGTTTGCCAAAATCAACGATGTGGAAGATCTTCATGTATTTCATGCTCGAAAGCATGGAACGATATCCATATTTGTCACGAGTCTTCTTTACTTGCCTTGAGAACGCAAGTCGAGCTTGCCATGTCCTTAGCGATCAAACGTACCTGTCCGCGTTGCAACACGTCATTCGTGAAATCTTCGGGCTGCAACAAATTAACTTGTGTCTGCGGATATCAAATGTGTTATGTTTGTCGCAAAGATATTGGGTCTGGTGAAGGATATAGACATTTCTGTGAGCACTTTCGACCAAATGGTGGGAGACGTTGTACGGAGTGCTCAAAATGCGATTTATACCGATGTGAGGACGATGAGGTCGTGGTCAAGAAAGCCAAAGAAAAAGCGGAAAAGGAGTGGATGGACAAGGAGGGTGGGGTAATAGGCGGCGATGAAAAGGTTCGAAAGGTATTGCAGCAGAAATGGAAAAAGGGGAGAGATATTACTTGGTGGCAGGGGGAAGGGTGGTGGCAGTGGAATTTGCCGAATAGTGAGCAGATACTTGATGCTATGGTCGAGGGTGTTATTGAATAATTACGCGTGGGATAAGGGTGTTATGATCATTGGGGATATGGATATGGGTGGGTGGTTCAATATTGGAATAGGAATGGGATGGGATAAGGTTTGAATATGCTTGAACGTAGCGAGTGGGAGTTTTTTTTGGACCCCGATTAGCGAGCGGTATTGATATTTGAGATATAATGAGTAGGCGAAAATGGACAAGCTCATGTTGATTGTAATTGAGCTTTGGGGGAAGAACAGTTTGAGACATTAAGGAAGTACAAGAAATTTGGATGTATCGTTTGATTGATTGTTGCTTCCTTGGCTTTGTGCATGTGATGGATGGATGGGAAGTGGAATTTCGTAAAGTATATATCATCCAAGTCCTACTTGTAGATGTTCAAAGAGTTCATAATGCTTCAGCGTTATCACTCCAGGACATCGGATATGGTACCTAGAAGCTGTCAGTTACAAGATAAGTCATCAAGTTATGAAGGGGCTCTGATACTTATTTATAGGAACAACCTCGGATTACCAGACATTTACTATCAAGTTCCGAAACAGCCTCGTTCAAGTGGCCCGTGCATACAAGGCTAGCTATCTCCATATGATCTCAGCCTTTACAAAGAATAACCCTCATTTCACTTACACATCATGTCTCCCAGCAGAGAAGCCACTCCACCCCCTCAAGGAGGATTCGCCCTCCTCAACTCCACTCATCGCGATATAGTCGAAGCCACTGCCTTCAACACCTACGGTACACGCTTTGCAACCGGTTCCGCGGACGGCAAAATCAAAATCTACAATCGACACCGCGACGGCATTTGGAATCTATGCGATACATGGGGCGCACATAATGGCGGCGAAGTCTTAGAATTACAATGGCTGCCGCCTATTATCCATCCGAATCTCATTGCGTCGATTGGTACTGATGGGAGATTTAAATTGTGGGTGGAAGATCCGACTCTGCCGCCTAATAAAGGGCGCCGATTCAATTCGCATAATAATCGGCCCGTGTGGGAAACGAGGAGTCATACGCGCGCACCGTTTTTGAGCTTTTCTATCAAACATAATGCCGATAGTAGACATACGTATATTGCGTTGCTGGATCGCGATGCGCAGTTGATAGTGTATGAGAATGAGGAGCCGGAAAATATGACGTCGTGGACAGAACTTGATCGAGTGAATGTGTGTGAGAAGCCAGCGCGAGGAGAGGAAGCTAGTTTTAAGGTCGCTTTTGATCCGAATTTGGAGCCGTGCTATAGAGCTATTAGGGAAGGGGTCCCGAGAGATGCATTGGGATTGGTGGTGGCTAGTATGAATACGGCGAGTATATGGCGCACGAAGGAGGTTTCGCATACGGTTAGTCTGGGGAATTCGAGCTCGAAGGAACTTTATCTAGCGGCGGAGTTAAGGGGGCATAGGGGATTGGTGCGGGATGTAGCGTGGGCGCCGGGGAATATTAGGGGTTGGGATGAGGTGGCTACGGCGTGTAAGGATGGGGTTGTGAGGATTTTTAGAGTGGTGGCTGGGATGGAAGAAGAGGGGATGGGAATGGGGATTGGGGTGGGGTTGGGTGTGGGTGAGAGAAGTAGAGATTTTGAAAGGGTGCCAGAGAAAGTTGTTGTGCACAATCCGGCGCAAACGATTCTTGAAAATGGAGTCAAAAATGTTCCTTCGGGCATTGGTGCAGGTTTAGCAGGCCAAAAACCTATTCGAAGTATACAGCAAGAAGCGCAAGGTGAAGATGGAGCGGTAATTCATGCGGCCAAGGAAATCTCAAAATTAGTGACAGACCGAGCACCAGTGTGGAAAGTGGAATTTGATGCAGATGGGCAGGTGCTAGGCTCTACGGGCGATGATGGGAAATTAATGATGTGGAGGAGAGAACCGACGGGTATCTGGAGTAAGAGTGGGGAATTGGCAATGAATAGAGCGTGACGATGAGATAATTCGTGAATCGTGATGATCATCATATCATGAGAGAGAAGAGAGATTGGGGTCGGGATATTCAGAGAAATCCCCAACTTGGAGTATTATCAACGGCATCTGGGGATGTGTTCGAATCACAGGGATACCGACCGTATTGGAACTCGGGAGGCTGGCTTTGGCTTAGACTTTAAAGGCGTTGAGATTGAGATCGAGGAGTATTAGTCAGTATGAAATATTATAGGGGGGTATACAAGTACTCGTAGATGAATTTAACATTTTGAAATAACATCGGTGTCTTGTGCTAATATTTCGTATATTTCAACTCTTATCTCATCTCATCTCATCTCCTTGATAGTTCGCGTAGATCTACGAGTTAGATCTATCTAGATCTAGATCTCCATACCCAATCTCAACTTAGACATTTCATTCCATTGAATTTCCATTGAAGCGGCATGAGTTAACCCCACTAGCCTCGTCATTTGTTCTTCTCACCCCTGATGACCCCCCACTCAGCCCCATATTTTTCGCGATTCGAATGCGTGTCTTCTCAGCCTTGCGCAAGGCTTGATAAATTATTAATTGAAACATATATCTCTTCATTTCTATCTCCTCCCACGACACCCATTCAGAAATGCGCACTCCCCCCTCCAAACCCTCACCTTCACCATGAAACCCAATGCCCGCCCGCGATCCCCCTCCTCCCTCACCCTCCCCGAAACCCTCATCCACCTCTCCCTCACGCTCCTCTGCCTCCTCCTCCTCAACCCCCTCTCCCTCTTCCAAACCCAAACCCCCACCCGCGAACCACTCCTCGCCTCCCTCGCCCTCAGCGGCATCGCCTTCTCATCCACCTACTCGATGATCCGCTGGCTCGGTCCCACCTTCATACGCGCCGGTCTCAAAGGAACCGACCTCTCCAAACGCGATCGCCGGGAAATTCCCGAAACCATGGGTGCCATCTGCGCCGTCGTCTATTTGCTCATCATCATGGTGTTTATTCCGTTTGCGTTCTATAAGGATATTGTGGCGGCGACGAGTGGAGGTGGGAATAGGGATGTGGTGTGGGAGGTGAGGGAGGATCTGGGCATGGATGTGCAGAATGGGAGGTTTTTGCATAGGTTTCCGCATAGTAAGGTGAGGTTTTGAGGGGGTGGTGATGTGATGCTTGGTGTTGGTTATATGGAGGCAGCTTTTATGTCTTTTATTGCGATTGGGCTGGAAAGTAAACATTACATATGCTAACAGAAACAAACAGCTAGCATCCTACCTCTCGGCCATCCTCTCCCTCCAATCCGTAGTGATCCTCGGAATTGGCGACGACCTCTTCGATATCCGGTGGCGGCATAAATTTTTCATCCCCGCCATCGCCAGCATCCCCATTCTAATCGTCTACTTTGTCGATTTCGGCGTGACGCAAATCGTCATCCCAATCCCCCTACAACCCTATCTCGGCGAATTATTCCAACTGGGTCCTCTATATTACATCTACATGGCCGGCATCGCCATATTCTGCCCCAACAGCATCAACATCCTCGCCGGCATAAACGGCATCGAAGTATCGCAATCCCTCATCATCGCCCTCCTCCTCGTCCTCAACGATACCCTGTACCTCCTAACCCCGTACCCGCACCCCGCCACCGACTCACATCTCTTCTCGCTGTACCTACTGCTCCCCTTCATCGGCGTATCCCTCGCCCTCCTCTTCCACAACTGGTACCCTGCCCGCGTCTTCGTCGGAGACACCTACTGCTACTTCGCCGGCATGGTCTTCGCGACCTGCGCCATCCTCGGTCATTTCTCCAAAACCCTACTCCTCCTCCTAATCCCCCAAACCCTCAATTTCCTCTACAGCACCCCCCAACTCTTCCACCTAATCCCATGTCCCCGACACCGTCTCCCCCACTACAATCCACAAACCAATCTCCTCGAACCCTCCATAACCCCCTGGCCAAATCCTCCCAAACCCCTCCAAGCAACCCTTCTTCACCTCCTACATAAACTGCATCTCCTCGCTCTCAAAACCAATAACGAGGGGCACATAATCGAAAGTAGTAATTTCACACTGTTAAACCTATGGCTCGTGTGGTTTGGACCCAGGAGGGAAGATCGCTTGGCGCTGGAGATTTTGTGTATGCAGGGTGTGTGTGGATTATTTGGCTTGTTTGTGAGACATCGATTGGCGTTGTTGATTTTTCAGAGTGATAATTTGAGTGTGTAGTGTAGTGTAGTTTAGGTAGTGTAGTATAAGAAAGAAGGATGTGAAGTTGGGAGAAGTGAAAAGGGAGAGTGAGAAAGAGAAAGAGAAAGAGGGGGGGGGAGAGAGAGGATGGTATATATCGGGTATCGTATCTGGAATACGTACTCAAGTAAATAGATAGATAGATGCAGGCCATGTGTAAATGTAATCATACAAATATAGAGGGACATTCACATTATACTCATCCGATGTTACTCGAGTATATTATATCAACCGAGGACAAGCGGTTAGAACTCACATTGTCAAATCTATCCCCTCGATAACCTACCTACCTCATCACTCACAACACAGACACATACAAACACAAACACAGCAGCAATCCAAAACTCCCAAAGATTTTAATGCAAAATGCAAGTATTATTTGACTATTTTTTTTCAATTCAATAATGGATCAAAATCAATCAATATCATTATCAATGCAGCCCATTGAATCCCATCCCAAGTCATTCCATGTCATCTTAAGCCAGAGGCTCCCTAACCCAACATTCATCCATACATCCATCCTTTTGAAATACCTGGCATAGCATAGCATTCATTCAAGGAATGACCAAGATAGAGTTCCGACCAGTCATTCCCAGCCTCAACCATCAATCATCCCAAGCCTATCCATCCCTCCATTTAAACGTTCATCTTGGCTACCGGCTACCAAAAGCCAGCCATAAAAAATCTGCTAGCATATTTTTTCAAGTAAACGCATCCCTCCCAAAAATTTTATCAATTCCAATCCATCCTCCCAAAAGTCATCCGTCAATCATCATCAACAAAGCTACTGGTACAAGAAGGTTAGGCAAGGGGGGTATTTTGTTTTGCCATTGCCTAATGCAAGAATGATTTTCAGAACAAATGGAGAAGGAAAATTTCATTTTGACAAACAGCAACAAAAAGACACCCCTGATTGACTCTTTTTGGGCCCTCGAATGATTTTGGTGATCCGTTGTGATCACCCCGTAGAATAAAAAAAAGAGAAGTAAAACTTCTGGACTCCGCCCCAATGTTTACGCCTCGTCCCTCGACCTTAAAAGTAAGATCATATCCCAAACCCCTTTTGAACCCAAATAATACCGGCCACCGGTCCCAAACGCTCGATAGCTGAAAACTCCCACGCCAAGTAGAAAGACAAGCGAGGCAATAAAACACGCATCAAGCGAGATCTAAACTGTATGTTACAATGCGCCATTCGATTGTTGAGAGGGCATATTATTTTTCGGTGGTGGAACTTTGAGGGGTCCAACGAGAGCGGGATCCGCTTTCTCATCCGCTTCAATGATTGCAGATTCGCCGTCGAGAGCTCCTCGTGCTTTGGCTTCCTCAATGGTCGAAAGTGTTGGCTTGAGGACTGCTGGTGGCATTATGGGGCTGCTTCCTACGGAAGCCTTACGTCCACCAGAACCGTCCGCGTTCTGCTTCTTCCGGGCCTTATAATCATTGAACGACATTTTCTTCTTGGCAGGACTTGGGTTGACACTATTTGCCAATGTAGAAGGATAGGATGGGAAATGTGTTGTGCCATACGGCGATATTGCTGATGAGGGAGCTGCTGAAGCGGGTGTGAGAGTGCCTGGGGTTCCAGAGAGATTGGGCGTTGTAAAATTTGGTGTCGGAGGCAATTGTACCCGCAGTTCAGGTGATTTATGTGAATGGCCATTGGCCGAGTGTCCGGGCCAAGATGGTGGTTTCATTGTCTGTCCAGTGACAAGTGTTGGTCCATCTGCATAATAATCGCCAGGATTTGAGACCACGTCAACGGATGGAGTCGAGGAAACAATACTGACATTCCGAGTCCTTGTATCAGTAGGTGATTGAGTAATCGATCGATCTTCCTGATTTGGTCCGTCAACATCCATTGCTGTTGTAGGCGAGGAGGAATTCTGAGAATCACCATTCGTCAATCCCGCAGCAGTATTTTTGCATTGGCGTTCCTCTAAAGTCTGGACTTGCGCTTGAACCTTGTAACGATTCTTAAGCAAGCGCTGTGCAAGAGACAAGATAGGTTTCTTCAGTGTGGGTTTTACTTTCGGTTCGTACCATGCATTTTCTTCTCGATCTGTTTGTGTTGATGCTTCTGAATAATTCGAGACGATCGAATTATGACGTGACCGAGCGCTTGCTGAATTATCGCGAGATGGTATGAGGGGTTTCGGAGAGGCCATGACCTTTGGCGATGCAGCGCTAAGAGGCGACCCCGATGGTCGCTGTGATGTGCTGGCATCGACGTAGTCGTGAGGTCGGGATCCATTTGAATTAGCCAGAGCCGACCGTGAAACGGAAGTTCGTGATACTACTGACTTCTGTCGTGGTTTTGAGTTGGTCTGCGACGCCGTAGTAGTGACTGGTAAATTCACATTTGAGCCATCCGATGCTCTCTTCTTTTTTCGTGGAGGCTGGCCCTGTTCCATTTTTCTAAATGAGTCTTCCACCGCTGCCAGCTTTCGTTTCTCACGATCTGTCGGTTCTGTCAAGATGCCATTCGTTTCTCCGAGACCATGCATTGGTGTCAAATCACGACTGTGAGGTTTGCTTCGTACGGAGCCGGAAATGGAGCGAGAATCATCATCATCGTTTGTCTCTGGATTGCCTTCACTAACAGCTCGACTATTGGTAGCATGACCTGTACTCGTGGGAGAGACGTGCTGCTTCGGCTTGCGGCCTTTCTTTGATTTCACGCCGTTTGTACCATTGGATTGAGGTTGAGGTTGAGTATGCACTCTGCCGTAGTAATCACGGTGGAACTTCAAAAATGCGCAATCTTTACCGGCATTACAAGCACAACCTCCATGGTCCGATAGGACCAAATTGATCGTATTTGTGATGCTTTGATATTCATCTTCGGATATTTTAGGTCCATCAAAAGGTACCCTGTTGTCGTCGCCATCAAGATGAAGGGCACGGTCTAATCTTGACTTGTCTAAGAATTTGAAATCCCAAGGTAGTGTGATCTGCTCGTTCGGGGGGATAGAGGTGTCGCAGGTCAGGTAGAAGTGATACTCGCTTGTATTTGCAACGATGTATGTCTCCAAGTTTGCATTCGCCTTGCAACTTCGTCGAACATACCGGCACTGTGATCCTCCATCTCTTGTATCAATATACAATGGTAATCCGGGGATGAAAAAAGTGAGTGGGCGTGGATGAACACATTCTTCCCATCTGTTTTCCGGATTCTGGTGGTAATCACATTGAAGACCAATCTGACCGTTGATCTCTCCAATTGGTTCATTGGCCGGCGTTTTCGTTGTTGTGACGAGACTTTTCCACTGGGCTTTGGTGGTATTGTTGATTTGGGAAGTCCTGACATCGACGTGTAGCTTTGGAAATTGGTGTGGATTAAGTCGCATCATGAGTTTTCGAACAACATCATTGAACTTCTCTCCAGTATCTATTCCGAACTGTTTAGCATCTGTGATCCACGTCGATAATTTATTTGTGACAGATAAATTGGCCAGTGTATTGGTGTCGGTTTCTTGAAATTGATCATCATCATATAGCGATAGGAAATTACTCGAGTATGAATGAATCTGAAAGTCATTTGGCAGATCCGGTGGTGTGTGAATAGGGCTTGGGGGGTGATTATTGTTTCTCGCAGAATAGGGAGGGCTGCGTTTGACAATTTGAGAGTTGACGGAATGATGTGACCGATGGCCTTTCGTCTTTTTATGTGTATGACTATCGAGCGGGCCGGCGTTCTTGTGACTATCTTGGTCGTTGGAACCGTTGATTTGAATTTCAGAAGGCTTCAATTTCTTTTTATGACTCTTTGTGGTAGATCTTTTGTTTTTCTTGTCATTGTTATCATTGATGGATTTGATCTGACGGTATTTTTGCCTGTCGGTCGCATGCCGACCGTCGAGTGGTTGTGGATTGCAATCGTCACAAAGGTGAGCGAAATCTTCTCTGGAAGCATCATCTATGCTTCCAGGATAATAACACTCAATGTGCTGCCATGTATCGCAATTGTCACAATATATCGTGTTTCCATCATCCTCAGTGATGCCGCAGATACACCTGATGATGTAAGGCTCGTCACCCGCAGACTCGGTCACAGGTTTATCATCGTTGGTAGAGATGACAGCAGTAGAAGAAGTGGTAAAGGATGACTGGGTCGGGGTCGCAATTTGCGTCGAGATAGATAAAGCCCTTTCTGTCATAATCTAGAAGGAGCCTTCGGGTGGCTGTTCGAGTGAGAGGATAAAGGTGAGTTCACTGATTCCAAGACCTGAGTCGCATGACGAAGACGGCCACGACTCGAAGCAATTAGTTGTCGCAGAGCGATAACGGCACTCAATTCCGATGATATCTTTCATCAGCTATTGAATTAAACATGAGAGTCTTCTTGCCTTCCTTTGGCGTACGCCAACAATGTGAAATTCGTTCAACAGAAACCGTAAGAAACCGTAAGACGAGAAGGACGGATGAATCGACGATTGTAGGCAACTTGGAAACGATATATTATTAGAATATGATATCTGCGACTTTCATGTATTGAAGTGTATGTTCTGCAATTGAAACCGTGTTCCTAAAGGAAAGGGTTTTCAAGTCCAGAGTGGAGGCGAAGGGTACGAAGAAGAGACAGGGCTTTTTTAGAAAGATGATCTCGAAAGGACAAAGACAAGACGATTCGATTCAACCGAGTTTGCGCTTTAGAATGTTTACGCGTTATTGTATGATGTTCGAATAGAGAAACAGGATCGATGGAAGATATGTTGAGGTATCCTATTTGTAAAAGCGTGAGAGGAGGAATTCGTAAGAGAGTAAACTGTGTGTGTGTGTGTAAAGATCGTGAGTGAGAGGGGGGGGGATTTTAGTTGAATGAGTGGTGGCTCTTTCGAGAGGGAAAGAAGGAAGGAACCTTCAAAGTTAGTAGGGATGCCGCTTCAAGTTTAGTGGTCAAGCCGCTAATGATTAGATAGGTCCGCGAAGTCGCTGCACACAGAAATATATCCAACGCTGCTTTTGATTAGTCGAACCATGATGGAAAAGTAAAGGTGAGAGAGAGAGAGAGAGAGGAGAGGAGGGGAGAGGATAGAGAGGTAAGAAAAGAGAGAGAGAGGGGGAGAGAGAGAGAGAGAGAAATAGATAGATAGAAATAGAGATAGAGAGAGAGGAAAGAGAAAGAGAGAGAGAGAGATAGAGAGAAAGTGAGAGATAGGTGATTGATGAAGCAAGCAGTAAAAGCCAAAAGCTTCGATGATATATTACTGTGATGTAAAAAAAAGTATTGCATTGTAATCATTTGATTAATCTTTTTTTTTTTCCTCTTTTCCTGATGTTTGTTGCTATTCGGAGTTGATAGCGAGGAGCAATTAGAGAAGAGTGAGAAATAAATAAGGTTGTGTATAATAGAGGACAGGCAGGCTAGGACAGGGGAAAATGAAAATAATTAACGGATGATGAAATTATCGTAAGAAAATTCGAAAATAATGAATTTACTTCGAAGGTTTCTTGAATAAGTGAATGAATGAATAGATACCGGTAGATAGATGAACGAATGAAGTTTTAATGAAAGTCGATATAAATTTGAAATAAAATATAATAATAATAATATGACCTGGGGCTGTGCTGTACTAGATAGCTGAGTAGATAATTTTTACTTTTGCTTTTTTTTGGTGAAAGGTGGTGTTGGTGAATGAAAATTGATATATGAATGGACAGATGAGCGGGATGAGCAGATGGGGAGGGGGAGGTTGGGTTGTTGAAAAGATACGAGTAGGGAAGAAGAATAATAATTTATCGGGAAATAATTGATAAATAAGGTAAAAATGATGACGGAGCCAGCCAGAATAAGCAATGGTGCTCAGATAGATAATAATTTAAAGCGGCAAATAATTGTAATTGGCTTAAGGTTAGACTCGAAAGTAGATAAAAGTCGTGTTTTAGCTTTTATAACCGGGAGTTCCAAATTGTGTTGAATCTTAGTCCAAGTCCAGTTGGAATAAGCCGATCGTCCACTTCTCACTCACTCAAATACCTAGGAGGAGAGTAGGTATGAATATGGATATGGATATGGATATCGCAATATGTATGGAATAATAACAATGTACTCCGTATGTGTACAGTTATGTACTGAGTAGGTAGGGATGTTGAGAGTGCGCGCGTAAATGAATGGGATGACGATGATTAGCCATTGGATACTTACCTACCTATAGATCAAACATAATGCATTGATTCTTGTGACGAAACCAATGTATCATAATTCCTTTACCTGGCAAACTCCTGATAGTCACGTGGTTCAATTCAAATTTTGTAAATGTTCAATTTCATCTAAACCGTAAGTCTTAAAAAGTCACCACAAATGGGAATAGCTACATATTCGTATAAATCGATCTTATTGTCTAAAAGGCTTGTTTGTCATATTACACCAAGTTGCATGAATACCATATTCTTTGAGCGAATGCCAACAAATCATTCTCCACAAAATGTCTTTTTGGGAAAATGCAGGGGCCCATATCCGAGATGTCAACAATCATATTCAATTTCTCGTGTTTTTATCGTGAGCGTCAAGAACCGCACGCATCCGCTCAAACAAGATGACAAGCTACTTTTCTCGGATGACCTCATATCATCCGTATCATCCTGTCGATATTAACCTTTCTGGAAAGTTTGTCGAGAATGATTTCAGCCCATATACCCTCATCATTGCGTTTGCAACAACATGGGCTTTGGTGCTCGGCGCAACCCTCTTCGCCGTGAGAAGATTTTATCCTAGACTCAGTATAAAGGATCAAGGCCTTTTCTTATGGTTTATTTTGAGTAAGTTCGGTATGCGATTCTAGTTGTCTATAGTGAAGTCTGACATTTGGACAGCGGGGTCCATTCACATATTCTTCGAAGGATATTTCGTCTATAATCATGCTCGAATGGCAAGCATGACGGATTTTTTCGGTCAACTTTGGAAGGAATATGCTTTGTCCGATTCGAGATATATGTCCTCCGATACATTTTTGTTGACGATAGAGACATGGACTGTTGTGCGTATGCCATTGTCCGAAGTCTGCGTCTAGTATGCTAATGATTGAGACAGATACTTTGGGGACCGCTTTCTTACCTCACAGCCGTATTCATCACCAAAAATTCACAATTCAGATATACAGTACAGGCACTTGTTTCGACAGGGGAACTCTATGGGAATCTATTATACCTTGTCACCAGTTTACTCGATGAGTACATCACTGGCAGACGGTATTATCGACCGGAACCATTATACTTTTGGGTATATTTCGTATTGATGAATTCAATATGGCTATTCGTTCCCGGATGTAAGGATTACTTTCCAAATTTGACCTTACTTTGGCTAATTTTGAACACCCAGTTGCCCTCTACGACAGTATCATGGCTTCCGCAAGGTCCTTTGAGTATTCAGATCCACCAATCGGAGGAAAACGCATTAGAAAAGCCAAAGATGAAGGGAGCAAAAAGGAAAAAGAATATCGCACCAAAGTTCCTGCCTCTCAAGAATCCGACACCAGGTCTAGAAGAGGTGGGAAGACTAAGTCATACAACGACGACTTTTCGGGTTGAACTCGATGAACAATGATATCGACCATCGCAGTCCCAAGATCACACCTCAAATAGCTTCCGCCAGACAAGAACAATATACCTCGCCACTACATCTAGTCGGGAGGTATCAAGCGGTGATGGATCAAAGACTCTGGGTTGGAGGAGAGGAGGGTGGAAAGTACTCAGGCTGTTTTCTCAGCCAGCAAATGCCGTTATGAAAACAAAATTATGATACCCTTTACGATTAACGAGTCCATCTCTTGACGCTAGTGTGGGAAATTGTTGGACCATCTCACATCATATTGTAGATCACGCATTTGCTCTGCCTTTTTATAGAAAATATCACAATCTCTACATATCATCCCCAGTACCATTGAAAATACCGGTTTACGCCAATAATTAGAATGACGATCTCATGGGCCGAATTACCGGTATGCCAAGCTGCTCCAATATCTAAGTAAGCGTTTTCTTGGTACCGGATATGAGAGCTTCTCTCAAAAAATGTGAAAGCCAAATTAAGCTTAAACCTTTTTTGGAGCTGGATATAATTTATGGTATGTATATGTATATTTGTATGGATTGGGATATGAGAAGTGATGGGAGATGCAGGTACCGCATCTCTTCCCCCCTCCACAATGTCCACATAAATTATATTATATAGGCGGTACGGATCGTATCCTTGGTGCTTTGCTGCAAACTTTGTTTCTATAAATCTATTGAGGTTATCGATTATTGATTATCGATTACTTGAGATTCGAAGAAGAGGAGAGAGGAGAGAGGAGAAGAGGGATCTCCCAGAGGATTGGATATATAAATGTAATGTACATAATGTCTTTCAAATCTGATAATAAGGTAGGGTAGGTACTTAAACTCTTACGTAGCAGTTCCCTCCCCCTCCCCTCTGTTCCAGAAGGATTTAAGGAATGTAAAAATAAAAATGAATATGAGACTTGACTTACTTTGAAATGTCTGGAATGTCTGTACCAAAGTTCTAACCTGGGGAAGATATTGATATTCCGAGGTTCATTATAGGTTATCCTAATTTCATCGAATGAATCTTAAAATGATTTTAGCCTGTGGATTTTTAGATGATATGATGAGATTTGGTTTAATGAGGTTATTTCTTCTGTCCTATTGAAGAATAGGGTAATTTGTTTTATTGTCTTTATGTGTTCTGTACTAATTTCATTGGTTCAAAGTCGAAAGTCGATATATCAAATAATCTGTTGGATATTCATGATTCATGCCAAAAAGATATGAGATTATTGGCTCAAGTACTCAAATTATTTAAACCCTCACATATAAGGCATTATATTTTAAAGCCATCTTATCGAAAACGTCCAAAACATTTCAAGCTTGAAACCTTTGGAGAAGCTTCAATTGCCTGCTCATTCAATGTGAAATTGGCTTTTGATATTCACAACTCACCACTCACCACAAACTTCATCATATCCCTCTCACAATCCTCTCAATCCTCTTCAAAATCTTCGCATTGTCTTTTTTCCAAAAATAAACAACCACCAAAAATCAAATCAAATTAATATATCTTCACCATCTCTTTTGCCCCCAAAACTGGTACACGCTCATTAATGTTAATCTCCTATCACTTGAATACCTATCTACCACAGAACACAACCTTCACAACTCACTCCTCTTCAAAAACAGCTTCACCAATTCAATCGCTCGATTTTACTTTCGTATAATAAATATCCTATTGCGAATCATTGATATTTTTCGATTTGAATTTCTGTCCCATTCACACCGCCGACTTTTCTCAATCATCCCACTCACCTACCTCCCTACCTACCCTACCTACTCGTCCTTCGATACCCATCTCCTACGCGAATACAATCAACTCGTTCCTTATCGAATAACGAGCAGGACTCAATAAATAAATATACTTGGAGATCTAGACTTTCTCGTATTCAGATAAATACATCAATCACAATTTGGAATATACACGGGGAAAAAGGGGAAAAACGAGAAAAAGAGAAAGTCGCGAGAATAAAACATTTTTGGCTTCTTCTCAATCGATAGTTATTGTTTCATGTTCTGCAGACACTGAATGTTCCTTGACCTTTAAGTCGCCAACACATGCGGAGGTCAATTGAGTGGAACCCTTGCGACTCGACAACGTCAGAATTTCGAGCAACTTCTCCAAGAAACGATACGAACGATACGAGATTGATTCAATCTACAAGGACGAATACCATCATCTACCATCAAAGATTACATTTTCATTATTCACGCTGGCTACCGCGATTCGAAGTGCTCGATTCAAGCATTATCTCAATAGTACAATATAATAGGGGGCTTAAACAAGGTCTGGAGATAGTTGTGTGGGTAATAACATTGATCATTAAATAATGGGTCCTCAATCAGAGGAAGGCCCCTATGCCGAAGGAGAAAAATATGATCTTTCACATTCCGATGATGGGGGAAGACATACAACTGGGAGGGACATCACAATGCAAGATCAGCATCTGCCGAAACCCAATGGCCCGGATAGGAGGATGAACGCATCTCCAGCAAATAGTGCGAGTGGTAGAGAAGGACCTCTGAGAGAGGGGAATCACAGGCCAAGTAATGAGCGCACACGATCACGAACGCGAACTGGGAGGACTGGAAGTGGAAGTATAAGGTTGTGTAAGAAGTGCGGTGAACCTTTGACAGGTCAATTCGTACGTGCGCTTGGAGGTACATTCCATTTGGATTGTTTTAGATGTCGAGTAGGTTATTCCCGTGTTTTATCATCTCTACTGCTCAGTTTCTGACCCCTGCGTTTTATAGGACTGTGGTTCAATAGTCGCATCGAAGTTCTTTCCGGTTGACGAAGAAAATGGCGAAGGGCAATACCCACTCTGCGAGACTGATTACTTCCGACGTTTAGATCTGATATGTCACAAATGTGATGGAGCACTTCGAGGTTCATACATCACAGCACTCGAGCGCAAATATCATATCGACCATTTCACTTGTTCGGTATGTCCTACAGTGTTTGGCGCACAAGATAGTTATTACGAGCATGATGGACAAGTTTACTGTCATTACCATTATTCGACACGGTTCGCGCAACGATGCAATGGATGTCAGACGGCAATCTTGAAGCAATTCGTCGAGATATTTCGAAATGGACAGAATCAGCATTGGCATCCTGAATGTTATATGATCCATAAGTTCTGGAATGTCAGGTTGGCGTCTCCGCAGGATGTCCAAGAAATTCAACAGGAACTGGAAGATACGACGGACGGGGAAGGCCGAAATGCTGTGCGACTAGAAGAGGAAAGAATGGAAGAAAAGGTCTACAAGATTTGGAGTGTATTATCGACATTCGAAGAGTCCTCTGCGGCTTGTATATCCGACATGCTTCTACACGTGAGCAATGGTGCATATATGGATGGTGTGATGGTGGCAAAGAAGTTTATCTGGCATGTTGATATACTTTTCTGTTCTGCAGACAAGTTGGATGGCATAATGATGAGGGACGGTTCAAAGGGTGAGTATTTTCATCTACATTCACATCGCTTTTGCTAATTTTGTTAGGGCTTTCATATTCGCGCGAAGCAAAGTTATTATGCAAGAAAATTGTAGCCTTTTTCTCTCTCCTGTCCAAGACTCAGGAGACAGGAGTTCGAAAACTTGGCGTTACACAAGAGCTTCTCGCATTGGTGACTGGTTTGGCTCACTACCTGAAATTATTGATTCGAATTTGTCTTCAAGGCGCATTAAAGGTCGAACGAGATCAAAAGGATCCAGAAGGCCTTCACCAATTTCTTGACGACTTGGGTGATATGGATGCAATCAAAAATGATGATAGATCCTTGGAAGCTACCACAGGAACCCCTGGACTTTCGGCATCGAATTCGGATTCGTGCATCAAGTGTCAAAAGCCAATCGAGGATGAATGTGCTCGGTTCAAAGAAAGAAGATGTCATTTGACATGCCTTCAATGCTCCAATTGTGATCGAGATCTTGCTCAGAATCTCGAAGACATCAGGTTTAATGATGTAGAGCAACGGGTCCTTTGTAGTAATTGCCAAGGTCAGGCTTTGAATGTGGTATCCGGATTCGCGCGAGTGACTAGGTTACAACAGTATGTATTCCTTCTGAGGGTTGCTTTAGCTCGACTTCTCGAAATATTACGGACCAATGGTGCTCTTCCACACACTTCGGATGACCCTAACCTAAATGGGTACAATTCGAGTCAGGGCCACAAAGTACATTCTGATGACGACCCTCCTATGCTGAAGACTGAAGCACGTTCAAAATCATTTGGAGGTCCAGTCGATGAGAACCCTCGTGAATCATCCTACGAGAATACCTTGAATGACGTAAGGCGACTACGAAGTACTCGAATGGACAAACATTTGTCTTCTACCATCAAGAAAGCGAGAACATCGCGGATAATGGATGGTGTTGACGGTCAGAGACCAGGATCTTCGGGAGCTGAAGGATCAGGTTCGAGAAACAACGAATTCCAAGTAGGGGATCAGGATGGGAATGGCGAATCGAGGACCGAATTAATGTTTGGACACCAAGATGCCCTAACCCTGGACGATATTCCTAGAATAGTGGCTGCTGAACAAGCAAAGGAACAAAGACCGAATGCATACAAGCATGCCCGTCATGAACTCTTTCGAACATCTATTACTGAGCCGAAACTCGTTAATGGTCATCAAAGAACTTTCTCGGCTGGTAATGACTTGGATGCACAAACACAACGTCAACAACAGGAGAGAGTCTCGGGAAAGAAATATTTCTCGGAGTTATCTGCTTTGGAATACTTCATTGTACGCCATGTTGCAGTTATCGCCATGCAGCCCATGCTGGACGGCCATTTTACCATGGAAGAACTTCTCAACCTGATTGAGACCAGAAAACCTACTTTCTGGGGCAAGATGGGCAAAGCTTTTAAGAATGATGGTAAAAAGACAAGCGTTAAGAAGAAGGGTATATTTGGTATACCACTCGATGTTATCGTTGAGAAGGATGGTGCTGAATCGACAGACGGTGTTGGTCCTGGAGCTCTCAAGATTCCTGCTCTCGTCGATGATGCAATTGCTGCGATGAGAAAGATGGATCTCTCGGTTGAGGGTGTCTTCAGAAAGAATGGTAATATCAGAAAACTGAATGAATCAGTCAAGGAAATTGATAGCGGAGGATGCGATGCCGTGGATCTTAGTCAACAAAATGTCGTACAAGTCGCTGCTTTACTCAAGAAATACCTTCGAGATTTGCCAGATCCTTTACTAACTTTCAAACTCCACAACTTATTCATCGCTTCGCAAAAGATAGCCGATGAAGATAAGAGACGTCGAATGTTACATCTAACATGTTGTTTACTTCCAAAGGTACACCGAGATTGTTTGGAAATTCTCTGCTCCTTCTTTAACTGGGTCGCATCATTTCATCAAGTTGATGAAGAATCTGGATCAAAGATGGATACTCACAATCTTGCCACCGTCATCGCACCGAATATCATATACACGAATGCCAAATCTCCTGTTGATGATAACTTCCTTGCAATCGAGGTTGTTCACACACTTATTGAGTGCAATGAACAGATGTGTGAAGTAAGTTGACCCATTTCCAATTGAGTTTGCATATCACTAACATCCTGAAAGGTACCAGAAGATCTCCAATCAATACTGAATGATCCCACACTCTTCAACAACACATCCGAAATAACCACGAAAGAAATCCTTAAACGCTATGGTGATATCAGCTCCAGCGGTGGCGTCCGTCACCAGGTCGAAACCACCGAAGCTTCAGGTCACAGAGATGGTAGTGGTCGTCCTCTAGCACCAGTCGTCACTAGAGTCGATGTCGATCCTGCACATCCCGCTTGGCAAAAAGAAAGTAGCGTAAGACATGTACAGGATCCAGTTCCTCAATCAGGATATAATCAAAACACACCACCGAGTCAACAATGGCAAGGGGGTGAAGGTGCGGAGTTGCAACATCCAGCGGCGGTGTATAGGGAACAACAAAATAGAACGCCGGATATGGGGCATGGACATGCGGAGAGAGGAGATAGAGATAGGAGGGAATTTAGAAATAGCGGATGGGGACCTGGGAGACCACCGCAGAATGGAGGGGTAGGTGTTACGGGTGCGGGATAGTGAGAGTTGGCATAGGGGGAGGGCTGAATTGATACATAAAGAGTGAATAGGGTATGGGTATGGGTGCCGAGAGAAGATAGTAAATGAAGAGAGATGAGAGAAAGCGGGAAAGCGGGAAAGCGAGAAATGTGGAGGATTATCTAATTGGGATATGCATATCTTGATTAGAGATAAATTAGTGCTCGGATGGAGTAAAGTAGGAGCATGGATGATGTCATCCATCCACATTATACAATAATGAGAAGTTATATTATGTTGTGTGTTGTTTTTTGTGGTGATTTGATGTATTTTGTGGTGTGGTGTGGTGATGTGTTTTGTGGTATAGTACGGGGTGTAAGAAGAGGGCTTGAATGTGTTGTTGTGGTAGGATGTAATGTAGGTGCGATGTGATATAGGTATTATATGAGCTAAGATAGGTAGAGGTGGGTGAGTAATCAAGATTGAGGTCGTAATGTAGAGAAAATTAATAGGAGTTATGGGATGGGATGGGATGGGATTATTAATTGAGAGCTTTATTTTCTTGTATCTATTTAAGATATTATAGTTTCAAGAAGGGAGGAAGGCGGGTTGATTTAGTTGGGTTGGGTTGGGTTGGAGGGAGGGAGATTCAAATTTGAAGGTTGATGTTTGAAGTTTGATGCTTGAAGTTTGATGCTTGAAGTTTGAAGTTTTGAGAGAGGAGAGAGGAGAGAGGGAGGGGATAGGAGGGGAGGAGAGGAGAGGGAAGGAGAGAGGAAGGAATAGAATAGAACAGAATAGAGCTGGGCAGGAACTTGAAGGGAGAGGAGAGAGAGAGTTGAGATTCAGATTAATATTGATATTAATATTAATATAGAATATAAAGAAGTAGAGAAGCTAGTATAGTGTATTATGTTAGAAAGTGATACCCTATGGCGTAGTGGAAGTAGCAGTATTATTGACTATCTATAGAAAGGAGAAGAAGGTACACGGAACAGCCCTAATTATATGGTAAATAAATATCTAAGGCATTCATTCGAATTAGGGTAAGGTAGGGTAAAGTAGGGTAAGGTAAGATAAGATAGATATAAATATAAAATCTATAATATATAACCTCAATTTCCAATACTCCCCTACTAAGATTATTTCCTTTTATATTCTATATATATTACTTTTTCTTATATTTCCAATCCCAATATTTTCTGGAATCTCTTGAATACTATTTTTTTTATATAGTTTTATTATTCTATTGGTTATTATATCAATGATATTGATATAGCTAGTAAAGATCTTTCCTTTTTTTATTAAATCTCTAATAAAATAATAGTATATATTAATATATTTAGATCTCTTATATATATATAGATTCTTGGTT
>KI628814.1:0-40474 GCA_000503235.1 Sclerotinia borealis F-4128
GGGATTTTGATTAAAGATCTTAATAATAGAATTATATATTTCTTGAAATTAATATTGTTGAATAAGGAAGTTATTATAAACCTGGTTGAGTTGATTTTTTTGATGATTAATCGGGTTATGTATTCAATATTGAATTATTCTTTAATAATTAATTAAACTATATATTTAATATAATATTCTTCAGTGATGGCTTCAAGTGTAACAAGAAGATTTCGAAGAAAACGCCAAGCAATAGAATCGGTTTCTTTTATACTAAATAGATTAATCAATAGGGTTAGATTTTGGAGAAGAGTACTGGAAGTGAGTATATTAATAATATAAGATTGGTTTTGGAATATTTAACAAATATATATAATCAAGGTTTTATATATCTTAATTTCAGAAATAGATATATTAATATTAATAATAAATATACCAAGGTTAATATTACTGAGTATAGCTAATAAATTTATAGAATCGGCTATTGTAGTAATTCAAGTCGAAGTTGGAATCAAAATTATCAAATTAAAATCATTGTATATAAGTAAATATAATCAAAGCTGGACTGTTATTAACAATAAAGCCTTTTGAAAGATCGAATATATTATCACAGGGTTGGTATAGATTCTGGTAGATATTAGATAAGATGTATAATATTCGATAAGAAAAGGAGGCGTGTGAAGCGATGTTGATTATATAATAGGTGGATACCTAAGGCATTTATCTGAGTTAACTAAGAATGGGTAGTGGACATGTGATAGGTGTAGGTAGGAACGGGTAGTGAACCCGTGATACTTAATAACTTTTTATATAAAATCACTAAAAATCTGAAAAGTTGTAACCAAGCTAATAACTATATAAAGAATCTATAGTTAAAATTTTATTCAATTAAATTCTTTATTAAGAAAGTTATAAAAATCGAAAATCACTGTTTTTGGTATAAAAAGGTGGTCCGAAAGGGGGGGTGGTCCGAAAGTAGGGTAGTTGACTTATGATCTTAGTGATATTCCAACAAATTTGATTTGATTTGATTTGATTTATTTATATTTATATTTGTATTTATATTCAGTTTAATTCAGATTGGTACTCTATAATACTATTCGAGTATACTACTTATACTTATAGTAAATACTCTATGATTTTCCAACGCCCCTTTCCTTAACCGATATATCATATAATCGCAGGGTATACCAATCTATCCCAATCCCTACATTCCCTCCACTCCATTCCCAACATTCCACCCCGTAGTAAAAATCCAATCTAAGTCTATTGATCTGATCTGATCTGAACCCGTTTAAAATTCAAACCCATGCTTATCTGTCGACAACTCTTAGACTGGCTGACATTTACTCCCACCACCCCTCCCACACCAGACAAAGAAAAAAGAAACCTCTACATTTAAATAAACTCCAGTCTCTCTCTCTCTCTCTCTGACTACCTCAATAGACTCAACCTAAGCAACCCATCCGCAGCTTTCCTCGATAATTCTGGACTTCTTCCCCTCTCATTACTCTCCATTTCCATTTCCGACTGCGCAAACATCAACGGTGGATTAGCCAATCCCAATTTCTGACTTTCCGACATCGGTTTTTTGTGCTCGGACAACACATTTTCTTTTCCCTTCCCCCTCATCACTTCTTGCCTTCTCCGCGCCACTTCTTTTTCCATGTTAATTTCCGTATCCCTTGTTTTCTCCTTGGTATTGGTATTGATATTGGTAGTCATCGGATGTGCATGACCCGATGCAGAACCCGAACCGGAATTTGAGCCTAAAGAAGTACAAGAAATGGCCGAATCTCTTCTCGACAATGAGTCTCTTCCGGATATCGGAGGACTGGAAGGAATATCTACATTCTTACCCCTATCCTTTTCCCTCTCATCTCGAACAAAAGCACGTCCGTTCCTACTTGAAGGACTCGGACGCTGTATATTAATAGCCGGAACCAATGCTCTTGTACAAGCTTTCATGATCGGAGCACCAGGAAGCGGTGTCCTGCTGCTTATACTGATACCCACAGAAGGGTTTGTGCGAAGAGGTGCCGAAGAAAGAAGTTTCGGGGTCGTAGAGCGGATTTCTAGACGTGAAAGAGGAAGGTCGATTTGGTTTGTTTTTACTTTGTAATTTGCAAGGGAAAGACGAAGTCGTAGTGCCTGAGATTGCTATAGAGATGAATTAGTTCATGTATTGCTTGTAAAAATTTGGGCTTGGACTAGGGCTAGGTTAATACGAACCTGACGAATTTCATCTCGGGATAGAGGTTCAAAAGTCGAGGTACGAAAGCTTTTCGGGGTGATGACATTGGTGGATGTGAAAACTGAATCGTCGGGTGTGCTTGTTTCAGTTACTTGGGAATTATCGGTGGTGATAGCGGTATCTTCTGCGTCTCCTGTGGAGGGGAAGGAGGAAGATGGAGATGCGGTGACGGAGGAGGAGGATTTTATTTGGGAGGCGCGCCGAAGAACTTTATGAGAGGTCTATAGATACATGTCAGTAAATGAGATCCATCAATGTCGATTTCTAATACATACCCTGGGTGTATTTTCATTCCCATAAACATCGCCATATACTCTTGGGCAACCCTCTTTCCATCCCGTTTCGTCTTGAATTGCTTTATTGCATGGAAATAGATTCTGTCTCGGAGAGGTGACAGATATGGCAACTTGCAGCGACGACTTGATGGATGCTTGATGCGTTTCTGTTTTTGCCTTCTTGCCAGTTTCTCGTCGAGCTTCAGCCTCTGATACTTCAGCAACGTCAACATTAGCAAGTAGATATCTCTTTTTACCAGCCAGTCGATTCGGTTCAGCATTCGACAGATGTACTGAGGTGGTGGTTCTGGTATCTCCGGATTCTTTTTCCATGTTCTGAGACGATATCCTTTCTTCCAATTTCCCCTCTTCAAGACATCCACCAACCTGTAAATCTGTATCGGTCGCCTCACGATTCTCCCGCCGAATTTCTGTTGTCGAATTTCCCACCACCTCTGACAAGTTAAGGGTAGTTCTAGTTGATTCAATGTCGTATGAGGCCTGCTGTATCTTGGCCATAGAGGACGCATAATGGATTTCGAGGGCGGATGTATTGATATTGATATTGATATCCCCCAAGACGCGACGCGTAGTTGATGTTTTTGGTGAAGCCATTGTGAAAGGTGAGAGTGATGACTTTAAAGTAAAGTAAACAATTGAGGAAAGAGTGAATTGTAAAAGTTAGAATATTGGAAAGCGCGTTCGTGGTTGTATAGTAGTTTCCTGAGCGTGTCGTTAGCCCAATATTCACCATAACCAATACTCGAGTACTTTTGGTAGCACTCACTCTCAAGTCACTTACAGATAAAACTCATTTCCAATTCTCGAGAAGAAGTATAATGAATATAACAAAACACTTTGATCCTAAACTTAAACTTTAAGTAAATCAAAAGTAAATCAAGTAAACTCTTTCAATTGCTCTTTCTTGTAATCGCGTCTAAGATAATGCGGGATCTCCAAGGACGCGATTCTTGGGAACTTTTATCATAATTCTGCCACCGCCTGACAGACCGCCTTGAAAAAAGAGGGGCTAACCGAACTCAAATTGACCTATACATACCTACTATAGATCACAGACTTATGAGTATCAAACGAGAGAGTTAATCACTATATATATATATTATATATCCATCTACTCCATACTATCTATACATATATTTAAATAAAATTATAAACATTAAACAACTCACTCTTAATTAAAGAGTAGACATATAACATCATAAACATCAAAACAAATCACTATCTCTACCCGTTATAACTATATATCGCATATCGTTGTATTGTTGTATTGTATACATATCTACCATCTACTATCTACATATATATACTCGGTACTCGAGTAGATAAGATATTCATTTATTTATTCATTTATTCATTTATTCATTTATTCATTTATTCATTCTCATTCTTCTATTACGAAAACCCAATGTTATACAGCAGATATAAAACTTACTACTGTATAACTAAAACAACAGTACATACAAATCCAATCAGATTCAAAAACAAATGCGCCTAGACTTCGCTTTTCACTCCCCACTTATCTATCTCGGAAGTAAAACAAGAAAATCGAAAACCAGAGTTGTCCGGCTAACCAAAGAAATGTAATATATAATTTGTTCAAGAAGGACATTATAATCATGTAATAATCAAAAGCATATCCCCGCATAGGAAAAACATCTTTATCCCGTGGATGAACGCCCTGCTAAATCAAAAATACTAGGTGATTATCCTATCCTTTCCTCTAGTAGCCTTGTTCCAAGACGCCGTGCTTTTCATTGGTATATCGTCCCAATTGACTTTCCAAAATATCCTGTGTTTTCCTTCCCATCACAGAAACGCCTTGCAAGAAGCAGATCCCTCATGCTCCACTAGATATCCATAGAATAGTGATCATCTACGGTGAACTGGAACGGTTGATCAAAATTGGTTTGGACGTCTAGATCATCCCATGTCTGTGAAGGGTTGGTAAACCCTAAATCATCAAACATGGTCAAGTCATCTCCGGGATTTGCGTTGTAATTGCGTGTGTTATGGTCCCCAAGGGCTTCGATATCGCTTGGTCCAAAAGGAACCCACGAATCATCAAATAGGTCCAAGGCAATGTCCAAATTCACCCCTTCAGAGATGTCACTAGGGGGCTCTGACACGCCATCCTTACTCGACTCTGGTGTGTCATTGGGTGTAATAGACCGGTAGACATTGACATCAGAGATAGCCCCACCAGCACCACCTTCGTATGGTTGGAAAGCTCGGATGAGTTCGTTAGGATCGACAGTAGCGTTCGTCCAAGCATATGAAATGACTTCTTGAGCTAGTTGATTTGAGTCTTGCTTACTGATGTCCTTCTGAGACTTGGGTGTATCCGTGACAGAGTTAGACTGAGTTTTAGCTTTGCCCTGTAACGTGCTAAACTGTCTATTTGTTGAACTTTGACGATTCATAGGTGTAGCAGCTGAAGCGAAGGGAGTAATAGTCTCAACCTTCGGTGTTTGGCCTTGATTGGAGCCAGTAGCAACCATTTTAGTACCCATAGATGGTGTAGTTGCATCCGCAGTCATTATGACTGATTTAATTGATTGATCTTGAGAATCCAGACCTAGCACTGGACGGAGATAATTCTCGGCAAACTTCTGTGGATTTTGCAGTGGTGCCATATGCTCCGCATGAGTGTGACGGGCGAGACCCTCTTCACTTTCGAAACCAATATTTTGACTTTCGCATATCTCATCATTACATGGCCAAGTTGGTTTGGGCACAATCTTCAGCTCGGGAATTTGCTGACGCTTGACTTCGGGTGAGGGAACTTTGGTGACTTGGGGCGAGGAGGTGGAACCCGGAGTGCCATGTCCTTGAATTGGTGTTCCATTTGGCTTCTGCTTCTTGCGTGCAGGAATGCGAAGATCCTCTTGCGTGACAGCAGGCGGCTTTCCGTTGTATCTAGGCTGGCCATGAGGGGATGAAGTTCCAAATGAAAACGGTGGCTGGGATGACGTAGGGGCTGCTGGCGGGTGAGAGCTGCGGCTGTTTGATTTTTGGTGCATGTTGTTGAGCTGCTGCTGCTGTTGCTGTAAATTGGCAGCATTAAGAGGCACTGCTTCCGATGATTGACCATTTGATACAGCAGATGGGTTGGCTGATGCACCTTGGGCATCTGACGCTCCACCGGGTTTTTTTACCGTGGGATATTTACCCTTAACATCCATGACCATCCCAGTGAACAGAACTCTAGCTTGCTCTACGTCAGCGGGCCTCATTGAGAAAGTATCTTTGAGCTCCTTCAGCTCCTTGGGATCTTTAAATTGCTTGGTCAAGCGAAGTCGCTAAGGCATGTTAGCGATATTCATCGAATCTAGCTTTAAATGGATTTGAGTACTTACTGCGCGGAGAAAGAGTTTAACTCGTGTATCGTCACGAGTCATCTGATACCACTTGAATACAGCTCGTGTTACATTTGTCATGTGGCCTACAATATCTGTCAAAAGCTGCACCATGGTTTTCTTCGTTTCCGCATCCATGGGTATGTCAGGGAGAGGATTCTCCGTGGCAGCTTTGTCTTCTTCAGCCGCGAATTCTTTGATCTTCTTATTACACATATCCATCTCGGGGCTGCTTACGCTGGCCTGCTGTCTCGCGCTCAACGTTTGACGTAGCATGGCCTCATAGCTTTTTCTTTTCTCTGGATCAAGTTTCGCTATCTGGTCTGGTGTGAGCCGGGATGGAACTCTCTGTTGTGATACGAGCGGTGGGCGCTGTTGTCCATTGGGATTGGGAACCTCCACGACATCATCGCTACTAGCCCGTTTTAAGTTATTCTTAGGTGCTTGAGAAGGCGACGAGCTCTGTGCGGTTGCTGACTTATTATTTGGTGGAGGCCGAGGGCGGTTTGCGGGCATGGTTGGACCTGCCGGTTCTGGTGCTGAAGTTGCTGGCTTTTGTGGCTGCATCTGCCCGGGTGGTTGCTGAGGAGTAGTCATCTGGTTTGAGTTCGGTAATCCAGGTTGCGCATTTTGAGGTAGCTGCTGACCATTCATGTGCGCCATATTGGCCATATGGGCTTGGCGTTGTTGGGCTGCTTGAATATTGTTGAGTTGACTTCGCATTAGGAACGCGCGAATATATTCATCACTGGCGTTCGCAAATTTACCAGTGGGATGATTACGAACGTTCAAAATTTCCTGGGGCGAGATTTGTCGCATAACGCCAGGGCCCAAATTGATTCCATTTGGAATTTGAATGGGATTCTGAACCATAGGGGCAACAGGGGCTGACATTCTTGGGGGTACAATAGGCATAGGATTCTGGCCTCCGACAGGATTAGGTGGGCCCGCTGGGTTGAGCTGCTGTTGTGCGGCCTGTCTTTGCTTAAGCTGCATGAAGTGCATTTTTTGCAAGCTTTTCACGGTGTCGAGTGACGTCGGTGGTATGGTGGGAGTCGAGCCAATCCATTGTTTCAACTGGCCCCACTTCTTGACTTCTGGAGGAATTCCTTTGACCATAATGGGGTGATTGATACAATTTTGAGGGATTTCCATGTTATCCATCTGCATGGCAATCTGTGCCATTTGTTGTTGTAGGACCATTTGCTGTGGCTGTGTCAAGCCGGCCAACAACGTGGGAGGAGGTCGTTGTCCAGGGTTACTCATCATCCATTGGCTTATAGCATGTTGCTGCTGTGCAAATTGTGCAGACTGTGGGCCAGGTTGTCCTGGACGGAGTTGATTATTGTTTCCTTGCATCGGCATCTGTGATCCTTGTTGCATTTGACTAGGCTGCTGAGCTTGCCAATTTTTGGCGAACTCATTCATCTTTTCAGGTGGCAAAGACGCGAACTGTCTTCGTTGATCTGAACCCATATCTCGTAACATTGCGGGATTAAAGCCGTTCATAGCGCTAGCAAACATTTGCCTTTGGTTGCCTGGCGGAAAACGTGGATCAAGTGGCTGACCAAATTGTGGGTTATGATTGATTCCTCCGGCTTCGACATGGCCCATTTGCTGAGATGGTGTCCTCAAAGGGGTGTTGAGCGTATTCATGGCGGGGCTCTGCTGTGGAGGCATCGGACCGGGACCCATTCCGCTAGGTTGACCTTGTAGCCCCATTTGTGCCTTGGCGGCAGCATTTGCGCGAGCTTGAGCTTGCTGTGACTGCTGCTGCTGCTGCTGTTGCTGCTGCTGCTGCTGATGCTGATGCTGCTGTTGCTGCATTCTCTGTGACTGTTGGGCATTGAACATTTGAGCTTGTTGGGCCTGTGCCCTCGCCATTGGATTCGAAGCTGAGCGTTGTTCATTCATGTTCATCGCTTGTCCTGGCATGGTAACATTAGGCTGAGGAGTGTTGTTCCTTGGCGCACTGACGGGTACAACAATTTGACCTGCTTCCTGAGCCATCACTCCCGCTTGCTGCTGCTTACCAATAAGGTTTTCCATGTTACCCAGGAAGGAGTTAAAGTCTGGGCCACCGCCCATGGTTACCGGGGGTTGCGATTGGCCATTCATCGGGCTCGGATTCATGGACCTCTGTTGCTGCATGATTGGAGCTGTCGCAGTTGCATTTTGTGGATGCTGAGGAAGGGTGGGCTGTTGTCCTTGAGCAGAACCCTGTCCTTGCCCCATTTGAGGTTGACGGTTACGCCATTTCGAGATAGCTTGCTGTCGATAAAATAGTAAGGCGATGTCTGTCCCACTTGCTTCGTGCTGTTGAATTTGGACTGGAGGGATTCTGCTCCGAATATTTATTCGTAGACCAGCCTTTTCGTGTTCTGACGCTTCGTTCAACATTTTCATTGCTTCTCGATTGACTTCCGTCGCTTCGTTCCCCGTTGGTTGTAATTGTGACTGCCCATTCACAGGTCTACCAGGTCCATGCTGAATCTGATGCGGCATGCCATTCGGTTGCAATTGTGCGTTCTGAGGCATGTTCTGCGGAAGGCGATCGTTCGGCGGGCCGTTTGGCATGGCCTGTGATTGCTGAGGGGGTAATGGTGACGCTTGCATCTGGTGTTGAAGGTGCTGGTAGCCTTGTTGGGGAATTTGGCGGAGAAGGTTTCTCGGCATTTGGCCTTGCAACCCATTTTGATTCATCATCATCATCTGCTGCTGGGCTTGCGCTTGCGTGTTGACTTGTTGTTGAAGGGTTTGCTGGGTTTGTAATCGATTCTGGTGTAATTCACGTTGCTTCTCGTTGATTTTATTCTTATAGGAGGCCTGGTATCGTTAGCTATATACGCTGAATCATTGACATGATTCATCAAATACTTTATCGGGCGACTTTAAAAAACTCTCCAACTCATACTGGACAGCAGCATCGAGCATCTTCGGCATTCCTCCAGGGTGGGGCACATTTTGGGAAACGAGTCGTAAAGAAGCAAAGCTAAGTAGAAGTCAATATGAATTATCAGTGATTATGTACTAAATATAAGGGTTGGGCAGTTGTTGTTACATAGACCACAAGGACTGCGAAACTATGATCATTGAAAATGGCTTACATGTTGAAGATGTATCCCATACGTTCTTGAGCCTGTAATGACGTCTGCCAGCCTTCCGGGGGCGCTCCTTGCGCTTGGAGTTTATGAAATATGGCTTGATTTATTTGCTGGGACATTCCTTGTTGTCGTTGTTGTTGCATTTGCATTTGCTGCTGCATCTGCTGTTGCTGTTGCTGTTGTTGTTGTTGTTGTTGTTGTTGTTGCTGCTGCTGTAGCTGTAGATGTTGCTGCTGTTGCTGCTGCTGATGTTGTTGCTGTTGCTGTTGCTGTTGCTGTTGCTGTAGCTGTTGCTGCTGCTGTTGTTGCTGTTGTTGTTGTTGCTGCTGCTGCTGCTGCTGCTGTTGCTGTGGCACCATCTGGCCCGCGCCACTCATGTGTGGAAAATTTGAGGCCATCTTGGGGTTCAGTATGGCAAAGCCACTCTCCTGCGTAGAGGAGGTCCGAACTGGATTGAATATAGAGCGCCAACCTTAAATTGATCGACGTAACAAATATGATGCGTGTTTATCCAAGTATTGTGAATAGCACGCGGGATTACTTGAGAGAGGTTGTGAAATGGAACCTTTTTGCTTTTGCACCCAGTGAGGGAGGTTGAAAGTTGTATGGATTGCTGACAATAGGCGGCGAGCCGTAAAATGGCTGCAGGCTCCCACAGTTACATTCGAATAGAGCTAGACCTTGTGTTCCATGAGAAATTCTTATTGGAAATGGTGCTTTCGTTTGCGACGCACTCTGAAGTGTACGGGAATCGAAAATTGGGAATGAGATAGGGATTGGCGGAAGGTGAAGAAGGAACGAATAGGTACTTTTGTTCGTCGAAGGATGAGGCTGTAAGAAGAAGAAAAGTAAGGTGAATGAATGTATGTGAGTAAAGGTAGAGATGAGTAGGTGAGGAGAATTAATTTGATCGAGGTTGACTGCCTTCGGGTGCCCTAGAAAGCCAACACATTCGGTGAATGAATGGATTGATTTGATTGAATGGATTGATTGTCGATAGGTTGATTGAGTGAATGGGTAATTTGAATGTCGGATGACGATGCGAGAATCGATTATAAGAGAGTTTTCTCGTTTTGTTCTTCTTTTACACGAAAAAAAAAGAAGTCAAGTTTGTTCTATGATGAAGTAGTTATAGGATTATAATTACTCTCAGTTCATATGAAAGGGTTTTTTTTTTTCGTTGTTCATTAAGAAGAAGTTGTCGAAAGTAGTGTAGGTATGTAGGTATGTATGATGGGTTGTGGGCGTGGGTGGAAGGAGAATGCTAGTGAAATGGCAAGGGCAGAGAAGGTGATACCGCGCTGGGCTGGAAATGACTACGCTAGATTCGATTTCGCCAGGGTATAATAATTTTAATGCTTGTTGTATATTAATAACAAGTTGTTGTTGGAACACCTTCTGTCAGATTGAATTGAAGTACTGTGGTTGATTATGTATAGGAATAAGAAAAGATCAATTTGATATATATATCAAATGAGGAAGAATAATATCTGAAGAGATAATTGCCATCAATAAATGTATGTTGAGGTTAATCATGAAGAAGGGAGGGGGGAGGGGGACAGAAAAGAGTATTGTTACAGGGAGGGATATACCGGTACTGATCTCTCTATAAGCCAAGCCAAGTAAGTGGAGTGAGTTATACAATGATCACCTTAGATTAATCTGTGTATAGTCATCACCTTTTCAGTAATACCTATCTTGGTAGTCAATTATCAATTCAAGGTTTTGTATATAACATTTGAGTTTGTAAAATTTGAGTTTATAACATTTGAGTTTGTTAATTGCAGGTATATACATCCAAATGTTTATTTGAAAATATATAGGTATATTTATAACTATAGTGATCAATATATAAGAAGTAAAAGTCACATCTAAGCGCCTGTTCTTATAATTATGAGGATGGGAATTGAATGAATCCTACAATATAAGACGAGTACATATCTATCTAATAGTGTAAAAAGGATGAATACCATACTACTACTCGAGTAAAGAGTATATCAAGAAGATAATAAGTATCATCAACCTCTTCTCTATAAAATGATATGCGTCTCCTACATGGATTAGAATAAAGTTTATTTACTGACAACTGATAACAAGCTTCGTAACCTACCTATATCGGAGCAAGGTTGATGATATCGGTATATATTGGTATCTGGATATCCACATTTTGTTAATGAAAAACATATCTACTGACCGTTATACCTTCTCTCTTATCTCTTATTACCATTATTTCGAATCTCTTACATCTCTCTTTTCTCCTCTCTCTCTTCTCTCTCTTCTCTCTTTTTCATCTCTCCTCTCTACTGAACCGATGAAACCTCGAGAATCTTCATCCATCGAATCATTCATCTTGTCAAACAAATGAAACTCCATCTGTCAAAGTCCGCTGAAAACACTCAGCCCTAGTTGGACACTTAAAATCCCCATCAGTCAGGCCAATCAGGTAAGAAATTTACGAAGTAGTTTTTCCTTGGAAGATGGATGGCATCCCCGGAGAAATCAATCTTCACATTAATCATGTAGTCATGGGGTCATTCCATTGGATGCTTATTAGAAAAGAAACTGAGGCTGTCCGACTGTTATTCTATAATGATCCGTGACTGGTTAAAATTATAAAAGTATGGAGGGCTTTCCATTGACTCGATCAATATAAATACACTCACTACCGGTACTGTACGTACTCAAAAGGATGAAAAATGAATGAACTCCTTGCTGTGTTGACTTGAGGGGCAATATAGTCAAACATGAAATTATGCACTCCTCTCGTAAATGTTTGAAGCAGATGGAAGTATTGACATGGGCTGAGCTGGAAGGGGGGGGGTTGTCATGATCGCCAAAATACCTAGCAAGGCAAGCAAACATTACCGGTATTACCATAAATCCATTCATCCCATATCGTCTCATATCATGCATCATTCAATATATATCATGAACTTCTTTGTTTGTTTTAATCAATTGATCACAATTCTAATTCCGATTCCAATTCCAATTCCCTCTCATTTCAATTCCTTGAATAATTGACCCCTTCAATTTTATCATCACAAGATACAATATCAAACACATCCTTTCCAAAAAACTCGTTTTTATTACTTACCCAGAGATCCAATATGGAATTCTTAGACCAAATATCGAGATGGCTGCATCTATGGCGCTTCTCTAGTGGCAGGCAATCAATGCCGGGAAATATTAACCTTTTCTTTTGGTGAATATCTACCCCATCGAATTAGTATCTTTTTGCTTTTTGGGCTTGGATTGTTTGTGTCTGCAGGAACAGGGGAAAATAGAGTCTTCATGTCTTCATTTTCTAATAGGGACTTCCTTTTTTCCTTTCTGCTTTATTTACTTTTACTTCTTCATTGGTTCTTATGAAATGATTGATTCATTATATAGTTCAAAAGACTGAGTACAATATAATACAAACATCATACTTCTCAATTATTAGCAAACACGAATCAGTCCTATATAATGTATGAGATAGGTGATAGGTGGGTGATACAACAGGGCAGATCTTCAAATGTATGTAACTGGTGGGGACAACCGGTCACTCATTCCCCATTTATCCATCCAAGGATTTCTGATCTTCATTTTAAATTATTGTTGCCTCACTTCAGGAACTTCTTCGATCCATATTTTAAGGCATTCAATTGTAAGACATCTGCCACTATAGCTGTGGCTGTGGCTGTGGCTAGGTATCAGCGAATAACCCTACCAAGATAAGAAAGTAGCTTAAATTCTCAAGCTCCTAATTGGTATACAACATCACCGGTACATACCCTCGTTTGAGAACTGGTAAGTGCAAGACAGCAACTCCAAGTAACACCTCGGACGAAAAAGAAGTCCCACCTTTCAGATATCTGATCTGGTCTCTCTCTGCAGTGATTCAAAGGAACCCATTTCAATGCTAAAAATACCCTCAACATCAACTCCCTTTTCTATTACTTCTTTTTCTTCAATACATAAAATCAAAGTTTCTATAGTATTCTCTAGATCTTATAGATCCTCCACGTACAAAATGACAAACCAAAATCTCTCAACAACTGAAGCAAAAGCACACGACTTTCTCGACTTCTTGAATGCTTCCCCTGGTCGTAAGGAGCTAAAGTTTTCATTATCATATCATTCTTATCTCTGCAGTTGTACCTAACATCTATTTAGCCTACCATGCAGTACACTCTGCCATTCAACGACTTTCCAAAGCGGGCTTCACAGAGATTAAAGAACGAGATAACTGGTCGACCAGCCTACAACCCGGAGGAAAGTACTATCTTACACGAAATGCTTCTTCGATCGTCGCTTTCGCCATCGGCAAGAAATGGAAGGCCGGTAACCCCATTGCCATGATTGGTGCTCATACAGATTCCCCTACTTTACGTATCAAGCCGGTATCTAAGAAACAAGCATCTGGATTTATACAAGTGGGTGTGGAGACATATGGGGGCGGCATATGGACTTCGTGGTTCGACCGAGATTTGAGTATAGCGGGCAGAGCTATGGTCAAAGATGGTCAGGGCAATTTTGTACAAAAGCTTGTGAAGATCGATCGACCCATTCTCCGTATCCCCACTTTGGCGATCCATCTCAACCGTGCCACCAGCTTCGAGCCGAATAAAGAGACCGAATTGTTCCCTATTGCCGGTCTTGTGGCGGCCGAGTTGAATCGTACAGGAGCAAGTGAGAATGGGCCGACTCCGACTGAAGAAAAGAAGGACTCGGAGGAGTTCCAACCCCTGCAAGCCATGACCACTAGGCATCATCCATACATTGTGGAACTGATTGCAAAGAATGCCGGGGTTAGTATTGATGATGTCGTTGATTTTGAAATGATCTTATATGATACACAAAAAGCTTGTCTGGGTGGGTTGAACAATGAACTCATCTATTCGGGCAGACTGGACAATTTGGGCATGACCTATTGTAGTGTTGAGGGACTTATTGAATCCGTGAAGGATTCTGCGGCTTTAGATGATGAAACATCAATTAGACTCATCACATGTTTCGATCACGAGGAAATTGGCAGCACATCCGCTCAAGGAGCTGCATCAAATCTCCTCCCCGCCGTCCTTCGACGTCTATCCGTCATCCCTGCTTCCACTACAGCCCCAGGCTCATCCTCTTCATACGACATGGTACACCGGGAATCCGATATCGAAATTGCCACCGCCTACGAACAAACCCTCGCATCCTCCTTCCTCATCTCGGCCGACATGGCCCACTCCATCCATCCAAACTACGCCCAAAAATACGAACAAGATCATCGTCCTGAAATGAACAAGGGCACCGTTATTAAGATCAACGCAAATCAACGCTACGCCACTAATTCCCCAGGTATAGTCCTCCTACAAGAAGTCGCGCGTAAAGCCAAACCAAGCGCAGATGACAAGGATGGAAAAAATGGGGTTCCACTTCAATTGTTCGTGGTGAGAAATGATAGTAGTTGTGGTAGTACCATAGGACCAATGTTGAGTGCGGCGTTGGGAACGAGGACGTTGGATCTAGGTAATCCGATGTTGAGTATGCATAGTATTAGGGAGTGTGGGGGTGCGTGGGATGTGGAGTTTGGGGTGAGATTGTTTGAGAGTTTCTTTGAGAATTACTCGGGTTTGGAGGGGAGGATTTTGGTGGATTAGTTTAGATAGGTTTAGATGGGCGTATAGTAGAGTAGAGTTTGGAGGGAGGGAGGGGGGTGGATGTGAGGGTTGAGTTAATTAGTTAAATAGTTAACTTAACTTGGGTGCTTGTTGATGTTGAGAATTTTCTTATAAATGGGGTTTCTTGATTGTGTACACTCTACTGTACTGTACTCGAGTATGTATGTATGTACATTGGTTTTGAATTATAGTTGTTGTAGGAGTAGTAGTAGTAGTAGTAGTAGTAGTAGTAGTAGTAGTAGTAGTAGTAGTAGAAGTAGTAGATTCAAACCATGAATAAATGAGAGGATGAATAAGAGAAATGTTTACTCGAATAGATTTGATCAGGTCTCTTTCCTTTGTCGTTCAGGTCTAATGATTAATTGGGCTTTGGTGAGGTGAAACTGTATTTGAGTAATGGCAGATGGTTATGATGGGTGATGAATGTAGATAGATGGGTAGATAAGATAGATAATAATGAAAACCAAAAAAAGAATTGGGGGGCGGCGGGGGGTGTGAGGTATAGAGAGAGTATAGAGGGGTAGAGAGGGGTAGAGGGGTAGAGGAGTAGTGTATTCAGTTCCTGACTGAGATATTGTTGTGTGTTATGTTGTTATTGGGGTTGGGATTATTGATTGTAATATTGTTATTGATTATGAGATACTACTTACTCAGCTCGAGTATATTACTTGAGTATATTAATTACTTGATATATTTGGTATATAATAGAATGAATGAATAAATGAATGAATGAATGAATGAATAAATATAAAGTTGTATACTGGTATGTTGTTAGTAGTTAATAGTGAATGGTGGATAATGTTGGATAATGTTGGATTGAATTTGAGTGGAGTGGAGTGGATTGGATTGGAGTGGATTGGAGTGGGAATAGTAGAGTATTAAAGGGATAAAGGGATAAAGGGCTAAGGTGCTGAGGTTATGAGGGGTGATGGAGTGGGATGGAGATGGAGATGAGGGGTGATGCGGATGAGGATGAGGATGATGGAGATAAATGGGGATTGAGATAGAGATGAGGGGTGATGGGGGATGGATGGAATGGAATGGAATGGAGATTAAAATCAAGGGCCCCGAGCAGCGTTCTCAAACTTCCCTCCTCTCCTTTCCTTTCTTCTTCTTTCCTTAACTAAAGGAGAAAAAGGAGTTCTTCGACTTAAAGGAGAGGAGAGGAGAAGAGAAGAGAAGAGAGGAGAGGAGAGGAGAGGAGAGGAGAGGAGAGGAGAAGAGATTTATGAAATCGATAGGAATTAGTGGTTTCTCTTTGGTTATAGGAGAGGGGAGGAGGGGAATAGGAGGGAAGGAGGATAGAAGGGAGAGGAGGGGAGTTTGAAATTAAAAGGGGTGAGTTAGGTATTGAATGAATGTGAATCAATGTGAATGATATTGTGTAGATAGTGCTCAGAAGATGGAGATAGAGAAGGAGAAGGAGAAAGAGATGGAGAAGTGAGAGGAGAGAGAGAAGTGAGGGAAGTGGGAAGAGAGCCGTTAGATGTAAATATAAGTATAAAGATAAAAATGAGATGAGAATTTGAGAATGAGAATTTGAGGAGTAAAGATATGAAGATATGAAGATACAAGGATATCAAGATGCCAGCCAGTGTGAGGTTTATTGAAAAAGGGGTGGGGATTTGGCAGTACATGGGAACTTGACAGTGGAAACTTGGAATGAAGATGGAAGACGGAAGACGGGGTAGAGTTTGATGTTTGGTGTTTGGTGTTTGAAGGTGGTGGGTGGTGGGTGGTGGGATGGATATATGGGTACGTGGGGGGGAGGGAGGGATGGAGAGAGAGAGAGAGAGATGGTGGAGGGATGGTGCTATGGTTTGCCGGTAGTAACGGTTGTAACGGTAGTAATGTTTGTTGGGATGATAAGATATGATGGAGCGGAATAGATGGATGGATGGATGGATGGGTGGAAACTGGGGGTGGAAACTGGGGGTGGAGAGATGAAGATGGAGGTGGGCCATCTGTTAAGATTCATAGTTTCATGAAAGTGACAAAAGTATCTAAATTTCACAGTAGAGTGTGGAGAGAGTAGATAAGGAATATAGTACTTTGATATAATAGTTCAATACTTTAGTAATAATTACAGTACGTTATTAGAATAGTATTCAGTGCATCTACATGTATATACAGTAGAATGAAACCCATTTAAGATATACGAGTTTGACTTATTGAAACTATCTCGTCTTCTCTTCTCCTGTGGCTCTAGAGTCTAGAGTAGGTAGTTTTGAAGAATTAATGGTTTTTAAAAAAGAAAATAGTCGGCCTCCACGGCAGTGGCCCCCGGAGGGAAATGAAGGGGAAGGGGGAATGGAGGGGGGAGGGGATAGAGGGAATGTAGGGGAATAGAGGGATTGATAGAGGAGGGTGGAAGGAATAAGTGAAGTTGGATTGAAGTTCTGATTTTCTGGGTGGGAGGTGGATGTGGACTCTGTTGATGTTGATGTTGAGGGATAACTTGTGTTTGAGAGAGATGGGTTATATTATTTGAAGTTGATTTGGCTAGAAAGGCTAATCAATACTATTGTATTATTGATGGATGAGATACAGTAATTGTAAAAGCATTTGGAAGATGAGACGTCATGGTCTAATTTCAGATAGTGATGATGTGGAATATAGATACCATATCTAGATAGATAGATAACATTACAAAGTATATCATCCTGACCAAAATCACCCAATATCAGTGTTCATACTAGTTAAACATGTTAAGGAAATAAAAACTGTCACCAGTCGATCAGACCTCCCTTTCGAAAACTACTTCTACTGGAAAAGAATCCATGACAAAAGTTTTATATGTTGTTAATTTCTAAACAATTCCTAATTCCCACGACCTTCGAATTCTTTACAAGCTCAACCATACCTGTGCTTCTTTCGAGTACATATCCAGATAAAAAAGATGGAGATGGATCACACCCAAAAAGACAGCTCGTCTCTAGACTCTCTACAGTACTCTAAAATATCCTGAGAGAAGTGGAGCTCAAATTGATATATTTATACTCGAGTATTTGTAATCGAACAGGATGTTGCCACAAGTACAAAAATCCTATTCCTCTCGTATGTTTATTTTTGTATATATGTATGTATGGAGTATATCCAGGAGTATGTACGAGTATGCATGCCAACTATACATACATACATACATACATACAATACAAATAGAAGGATATCCACTTGGACCCCTCTTGTTCATTAGGTATACCTGAGTACTTTATAAATAAGATAAGATTGATATGGGGTTGATATAGGGTAGGGATCGAGGAGATATCTCTCTGTGAGTCTGTGTTGATACTACTTGTATAACTCCATGCTGGTCACTGGACTCTGTACTGTAATGATATATTTCTCTGATATCTTTTTCTGTACATTTCATTTATTTCATACTCCTACAGTACCACATAGATATTTACTTATTACTCATTACCCATTCCTCATTCCTCAATTTTTTTGTATTGGGTAGAAATGAAATTACTACTAGTACTGTCGGTCGGTGGGCATTGCAGTTGCAGTACAACTGCAGCTTGCATACAGCGGCTTATTAGGCTCTGAAATTACTTGGCCCTCCCTGGTCGAAGAAGTGGTAAAGTCAGGCTATTCAAATCATTAATTTCTGTCGGGCTTGCAGATTAGGCGTTTTTGGGCTTTGGTTCTTTGGTTGGTGTTTTGAGACATACATGTTGGTGCATGAGGGATGCATGAACGAAATTGAGAGGGATATTGATATTTTGATGGGTAGAGAGTTTGATGAAAGTTTTGTTATTGATATAGTAGATTGAAAGAATGTGTTCATTGTTATGTTATGTTATCAAATGATTAGGAGATTGTCATATTTTGTCTTCCCCTCTTGTGAATATGGAAAGATAAGTTGATAGATAGACAGTGGGGTAAAAAGCATTGATGGGATGGATAGTGGGATAGGATGGGATGAGATGGGATGATGAGATGATGAGATGGGAAAGTGGCAGTTGGTGGCCAAAACAGAAATGACAGGGGGTTTAAAATGCGGGCAGTTTGAAATAAAAAATGGATCTAGAGTTCCTGTATCCATTCATCTACATTTCAATAACTTGAGTATATCCAGTAGTTTATAAATACGTACTCGAGACTCAAGTTATATCATGAACTAGTTTGACGAAGAGGGTGAAAGGGGGGGTACTACGTGGCAGTTTGATGTTTTTGATAGTGATAAGTTTGCCACGATGGATGTTTGATGTTCAATATCTGGTGTTTAGATAGTTATTATGATATTAATATGATATTACACAAATTCATATTGTCTTATCTTTGATAGATGGTATTTTATACTTCTCTCATGTTTGGGATTTTGTATTGAATACGTAGAGAGTAGAGATGATTGTCTACTTTGCTATATTGTGAATATAAATTAATTTATTATCATTATTTAGATTTCAAACAAACTACTTCACTGTTTGTTAACATCTTGTGACACTTTTCATTATTCTGATACTATTCTATTTACTCTTTTGCCGCCAGCAAATTCCCTGTAATTTCATTTTCCACTCATTTTCCCACTCATTCTAACCCATTTTCCCCCTCCCCCAGCATTTCAATCATCTTTTTTTTTTAACCGAATGACTGCACCCATTACAGTATCCGTCATAACTCCACTAAACTTATCCTTGACAAGTTCCCTCTCCTACTTTTACCACAACAACACCAAAACCCCTCTCCTCCTTCATTTTTTTTTAATATACATCAACTCTACAAAATTCATAGAAGTTGTGTAGCAGTTGGAAATATTTGGGATCATCCTTTCTGAACATTAATAAAGTCCTCTGATATTCAGACAATGGCTTCTCAAGGAGAAGATGTTTATGCAACGGTCAGTCATCATGATCAACTGAGAAAGATGGGATGAACTGATAATTTTGTGATAGCTTCTCTTGACCGATACTTACCTTCCAGGTATGTTTTATGACAATATTCTTGTCGGAAATCACTAACTAAAGCTTCATTCAAGGTGCTCTTGTATTGGCACATTCATTACGAGATGCTGGAACTACCAAGAAAATCGCAGTGCTTGTCACTACCGATTCTGTAACCTCTGAGAGTATGATTGAACTTCAGGTAAGTCCCTCTTTCCTAGTACTTTTGAAGCTATTCTCATACCTATTTCTAGAGAAACTTCGACTTTGTAATTCCTGTCGACCGAGTTGTCAATCAGACACCAGCCAACCTTGACCTCATGGGTCGACCAGACCTTCACTCTACCTTTACCAAAATTACACTATGGAAACAAACACAATTCCGAAGAATATGTTACATGGATGCAGATATGGTTGCCCTTCGTGCACCAGATGAGTTATTTGCTCTACCAGACCCATTCTCTGCCGCACCAGATATCGGATGGCCAGACATCTTCAACACTGGTCTCATGGTTCTGAATCCCAATATGGCTGATTACTATGCTTTGGAAGCAATGGCACATCGAGGAATTTCTTTTGATGGAGCTGATCAAGGTTTACTCAACATGCATTTCAAGGATACTTTCAACCGTTTGAGCTTTACTTACAACGTCACCCCATCTGCTCATTACCAGTATCTCCCAGCATTTCAACATTTCCAATCAAGCATTAGTGCCGCACACTTCATCGGAACGGATAAACCATGGAAAGTTGGTAGACAAGCGAGTATTGGAGCCACTCCTTACCATCAGATGATCGGAAGATGGTGGGCAGTTTATGATAAACATTACAAGCAAACTGTAAGCTTGAATCCTTCAGCCATGAAGGAAGCTAATAGTCTTCAGTCGAAAAACGGAGACACCAACGGAAATACTGACGGAGGAGCACCCCTTATTGTGCAATACCTTGTTTTTGGGGAATTCCAGGCCAAGACCCAGGAGGACCATTCCCAAGGAGCCCAACGTGAGATATCCCATTACATTACTGCCATTGATGATGAAAATACTACCACAGCAGAAGAGCCAATCCATGAAACTACAAAACCCATTATGGAATTAGGAGAAGAAGCTTATGATCCCTCAGTACAGGCAAAATTGGACCAATCTCGGAACCGGACAGTCTCATATTCTCCATGGGATGCTAGCAAGTAAGTTTGATGATTGGAGAGAGTAATGACTATCTAACATAATGTAGAGCACCACCACCACAAGGATCTAAACCAGAAGCCTCGGACTTCCCTGGTATCCATTATGAGATGTCCAACGATGTTACTCCATTCAAGGCGCCGAACCGTTACCCTGATCCTCCTAGTAACATGTACTATGAAGTACCCAAAACTCCAAAATACCAAAGACCACCACCAATCTTCCCATGGGAGGCTAACCCACCAATCCCGTCAAGAGTATTCCCTGAAGATAATTATGATGACCCAGCAGTACCAGAAACACCCATTGCCGGTTCGGTAGTGGCAACCACCGAGGATGAAAGAAGCATGCCCGTTACTCCTACAACCCCAACCATCTCAGTTTCTGGAGCTGATCCATGGCAATCTTATGCTAGAGCAAATGCGTGGGATGAGGTTCCCGAAATCGAGCGATACATTGGAAACATGACAAAGAATCGCAAAGGCAACATCCAAGTGCTACAAGGAGACGACTCAGGTATATCACAGATCTCCAGTCCAGGACAACGTAGGCGTGGTATGAGGCTCACAGACTTTCCAACAGAGCTTGAACGGCCTAGTTTACCCGTGACCCCAGCACCATTTAGGACACAATCTAGCTTCTGGGGCGAAGAGAGAGTTGGAGAAGGTGCATTACCTCCTGCGGAAGGAGTTCCAGCACAACAAGATTGGGTAAGCCTCTTTGATGAATTCAATGGAACTTTTGATTCCTTCAAAAGTCTCTTTGATGACCCCAAGAGACTAGCCCTTGGCCCTAGCACCTTGTTTCACGATCTTAAAAGGCTTTTGAATCTTTTCAATACACTATTGGATGATCTTAAAGGATTCTCACTAACACCCGGACAGGACCCAGCAGCGCAACTTGATATGCTTGCTAGGCGTCAATCGGATGTTCTAGCCAATAAAATGGACATACCAACTCGCGAGATTCCTTCGAGACCACTTCCTTATGGATCCGAACCCATTAACCAGGGACCAGGTGGAGCTATTGAGGAACCTTCTTACCATGGACCAGGAGCGGCTTGGGAAAAGGGCGAGGTCTATGCCACAAGAGAGACTCCTTTACTTCCAAATGATGAAGAGAAAGATGTTTTGGAGACTTAGACAAACAGGTCCTAATAAAATTTGCACATCATGTATCCATGTACATTGACGTATATTCGTTTCTACATTATGCATTCTCACCTTTTTATATTCTGCTCTATTTGATTTTCATTTCTCGTTCGAGCATTTTCAAAAAGCATTTTGCTACTAGCCTTTTCAGTCTATGATTGCTTTTTGTCGTTAGCTTTCTCTTGCATCTAATTGTAAATAGAAAGTTTGCAACTCGCATATATCTAAATTTTGGTGATGAGATGGATGATTGCTTCAGGAATTAATTGGTTTTGCTGGGAGGGGGAGGGATGAGATGGGGATGGGGATGGGAAAGTGTAATGTTCAGAGGGTGCTTGTGAATATTGAGTGCTGCGTTAATGGGATAATTGCATAAAAAGTTAATAAAAAGTTGTATGCTGGGTATTGAGTGCTGGGTTGATTGGGTTGAGGGGATGAAAGCGAACGTATCATATTGATTGGGTTGTAATTATGGGTTGTAATTATGGAGCGTAATTATGGAGTGGAGGAGGAGAGGAGGAGCATGTAGAGAATGTATATTTTTTTAAGTTATCTGGGAGATGTTTGATATGATATGATATGATATCATACCCTAGTACTCGAGTATCTTGTTGACAGTTTAATACTTATTGTTATGGATGTTTGTGATGATATGATGAGTAGTGTGGTGGTGGTATAGTGGTGTGATGAATGGATGAATGTGATGAATGTGATGAATGTGAGTTGGCTTGATATTTTGATAAAAAGAGGGGGAGAGGGTAGTGGTGGTAGTGGTGGTAGTGGAGAAGGAGGAGTAGGAGTAGGAAGAGTAGGAAGAGGAAGAGGAGGTGGAGAGGGCGGAGAAAGGTGGGATTGTGGGAATGGGAATGAGAATGGGAATGAGATGTGTGGGTATGGTATAGTATAATTATATTGTTTTGGACTTCTAGAGTATATACTGAGAGTGTGGTTTTATGTAAGATTGAGATGAATGAGTATGTATGAGTATGTAAGATTGAGATGAGAGTGTGAGAGTATGTATGAGTATGTATTAGTATGATGAGAGTATATACGAGTATGATGAATGATAAATGTGCAGTGTACAGAGAGCAATGTGCAATGTGTAGTGTGTAGAAAGCAATGTGCAGTGTACAGAAAACAGAAAGCAGAAAGTAGAAAGGTAGAAAGATGGATTGTGTATTTGTATGGGGTATGGGGTATGGAGTATTGAGAAAAGGGGAGAGAGAGGGGAAAAGAGAGAGAGAGGATGGGGAGGGGGTATGGGGAGAGAGAGAGAAGGGGAAGAAGTATAAAAAGGGGATGGGGAAAGAAAGTGAAAGGAGAGAGAGGGGGGAAGAGAGTATAAAGAGTGGGGAGAGAAAATATAGAAAAAAGGAAGAGGGGGGATATAGAGAGTATAGAGAGGGGAGATAGGGAGAGAGGAAATATAGAAAAAATATAAGAAAAGTGATGAAAAGGATTCGTTAATATAATTGAGTATATTTGAGTATATTTGAGTGTAGTATAGTTAAGTAATATAGTATAATAAGTTTTTGATTTATTGATTTATTGATATTGATCTATTAATCTATTGCTAATTAGTAGCTTGGATGAAATGATTTGGTTTACTCGAGTAATAAGCTATTTTTGATATTAGTCGAGAGTAGTATGTGGGTATGTGGTATGTACCAATAGGTATATGATCATTGATTAGATGAGTAAGAGGTGGAGGAGTTGGTGTTGGAGTGGGTATTGGTGTTTGATTAGATGAGTGGGAGGGAAGAAGTAGGTTGGAGGAGGAGTGGGTGTTGGAGTGGGTGGGAGTGGGTAGGGGCTGGAGTGGGTAGGAGTTGGAAAGTGATGGTGATGGTGATGGTGGCGATGATAGTAGTGAAATGGATTTTTATTTAGATTTAGAGGGGAGGAAGATAGAGGGGATATAGATGGTGTTATTGATGAGTCTGTAGGTATGTATGTATGTATGTATGTATGTATGTATGTATGTATGTATGTATGTATGTATATACTGTACATATATCCTCAGCTCACCCAGACAGATACTTGTCTGATGTTTATATTTAGATGGTTATTAGATGGCAAGAAGTCAGATGTTGGATGGTAAGAGAGGGTATACTAAACTGTTAAAGACTTAAAGACTTGCATTGCAGTACTGGGTGCGCTGGTTGAAATTGTCGAAATTGGTATGTATATATGTATGTATGTATGTGTGTGGAGGAAAACTTCTATGTTATCTTATTGTTGAGGTGAGGATGAGGTGAGAGATAATGACGGGCAGATCGAAGTTGGTATATTTGAAGAGAGTGAGAATTGGGTTCAGGGAATCAGGGGTTGTTAGTATAATGAGAAACTAGAGAAACTAAAGAAACTAGATAAGCTAGAGATTGTAGAAATGTTGAGTAGAGGGTATGTATATATTAATTACATCGAGGTTTGGATTAGTCTAGATTTATCAATATTCTCTTTCTTTTATTAGTAACTTTGATCTTCTTGCTGAAATAATAGATAATGAATAAATCGAATCTAATACATCCAAAAGACTGAAATTGATTTCGATAGTTTAATAGTATAATGAGAAAGTAGAGATTATTAAATATCGAGTGAAGAGTATATATATTACATCGAGATTTCGAAATTTAGTCTGGAAATACCAACATTCATATTTTCCTCCGAGTCCCATCTCTCGCTTGCTTTCCAAGTACTGTATCACAACGCTAACCATCTAATAACCTAACCATCTCTCAGGCTCACCCCCTCCTAAAAATTAAATCAAAGCGCCCTAAACTCCCCCTCCATCTCCACAATCTTCTCCACCGCCCTCTTATACCCCTCTTCCCCCTCCAATCTCTCCACATACTCAAATAATTCCGGATACGCATCTTTCGTCAACCCAGCACGCTGTTTCGCCGCAACAAGCGGGAACGACATGAGGATATCTGCACCGGTAAGATGTGCACCACAGAGATATTTGCCGTTTTGGGGCGAAGATTGGATTTGGGAATTGAGGAAGGAGAAATGGGTGGTGAAGTTTGGAGTTAGGAACGATGAGTGGACTTTGGAGGTTATGAGGTATGTGATGGGGCGGATGAAGAAGGGAAGGGTGGGGGAATTTAGCACTGAGGGGATGGATGTTAGTTGGGTTTTTGGTTTTTTGGGGGAGGAGGGAGGAACTTACTGGACATTATGAGAGCGACGAGCATGAGGGGCATAAGCGAGCCTTCGGCATAATGCATGTAATAGCGGAAACGAAGCCATTCTTCTGTTTCACCGCCGATGGTATTTTTAAGTCCGGCTTTCCAGCGGGTGGGGAGGAGTGTGCTTGTGCTTCCGTGGGCGAAATGGTCGAGGAGGTATCTTCATAGGGTTAGTTGGTTTTTGAGAATATGATGGGTGAGATGGTGAGATGGTGAGATGGAAAGATGGTAAGATGATAAGATAGTGAGAAGTTGTTTGATGACCTCTGTCTTTTGACATAGTATATCATTATTCAAGAACTACCTGAACATCGACAACTCCAAATCAATCAATCACCCTTTCAACCCCCCTACACTCGTCTATCACCATCCTCCTCAAATACCCACCAAATACTGAAACACAAACACAACCAAACCCCAGAAAATCAACAAAACTTACTCCATAATAAAGGCACTCTCGGCCAATACCACCGGTTCCGTCGCTCCCGGAGAAAGAATAGTAAGAACGGGAGATTTCCCTAACGCGTGAATCTTTTTGAGCTCGGGAGGTGCGAGTTTGGAGGGTTGACGGTGGAGTATCTCGAGTTCGTAGGGAATGTGGAGTTCTTCTAGGAGCCAGAGGACTCGTTGGGAGCGGGATTGGTTGAGCCTAGAGGGAGAGGAAGAGGGGAAGGGGTTAGTTGGAGGGATTGGAGGTGGATGAATAGATATGGATGGAGGGGGTGGTGTAAATTAAAGTGAGGTCATCTACCAGTAGAGTTTGATCTTTGGTTGATCTGATGAAGGAGTTATGGAAGCCATGGCTACTGTAGTAGGAATTGCAATGAATATGATAGTGATCTGATATACGAGTAGTAAAACTATAGTTGTATATTCAAAATATAATCGATTTTGACAAACACACACAAAGGAAATAATTTTAAACTCTCTCATTCCCTCATCATCCTATACATCCCACAAACAGGTTTAACCAGCCTAGCTATGAGTAGCTAACCGCAACCCACCTCGGCACCATCGTACCGCACCATTCGGCATGTCAGATTTTCAGATGCAAATCTCACCCACCCTTGCATCAATCCAATCAATTCGGATCGGATCGGCAAAACCTATCTCCGACATCTAGCTTCAACATCGCGAACCTCAATTCCCGACTTGTGATTTGATACAAGAAAGTGAACGTGAACAGCACAAGTGCTTTTACACTCGCAATATCATATTCATCATGGCGGGACATAATCATAGTTTGTATTCCTCAATTATTTTGTGATGGGACTGGAAACTGATGGCATATAGCACTCGCGATGGACCCCGCGTTGGTCAAATATAGTAGTATGTACTATCCTATCCATCCACCCATATATATCATACCGTACCATACAACACCATACCATACCGTTCGCATACATGATATGATGATTATTATCGAAGCGGGGGAGTAAGGAAGGATAGACGGAAAGCTAATGCGCAATAGACATGTTTACAAATCGACACAAGTACTTTCGATGGACAGGCCGAACTGCGGCTGTTACGTTTTTGTTTGCAGCGGTGATCCCGAGTATACTTGGGGTTGTGGCTATCAAGACTGAGGTATGATTTTATTTATATGCGAAGTTTTGAACTGCGGAGTGTGGGATGGGATGGGATGGGGATTCAAGAGCTAATTTGGGATAGGGAAAATTCATATTGAGGGGAAAGCGTAGGGGTGATACTATTTCGGAATTTTAGATGGGAAGGAAGGGGATGAGGGCGAGTGGAGAATATAGAGAAATAGGGGCGAGTGATGAATGGAGAAATTGGACCGGAACGAATGGACAAGCTGTACATATGCTGGGGAAAGATATCATGGAAGTCTTTATGGGTGAATTGAATTCTTTGAAATTGAGTTTGCAGTCATTATTATGATCTAGCATGTCTTCATAATCTTGGTATTGATATTTCTTTGGTTTGGTAATTACCGATATAAATAACTTTTGTGGGTTTGGCCTAATACGCTTCTAAATTGGGACCAATCCCCCCCTCTCCCCCATCTGTTGTTGCTCCTGCAGTCAGAATTCTACAGAGTTGAGATCAAATCAAAAAGAAGTGTTCCATTCGCGTTCCAGTAAATCGCGAAGAATCGAGCAAAATGTTTCAAGTATAGCCTTCCAAGAAACACCAACGCTGTTATTCGTAGTAGCGTGATAATTGGTATCATATGTCGCCCCCCTCACCATCGACCCCTTCCACCTCCAAAACCCCCTCCTCCACCTCCTCCACCTCCACCTCCACCTCCACCTCCACTTCCACTTCCACCTCCACCTCCACTTCCATATCCACGACCTCTTCCTCCAGACGGACCATCTGGTACTTTTTCTCCTCTCCTCCATTCTCCACTTGGGACACCACCCGCTCCAAGGCCTGGACCCATACCTTGACCAAACCCACCTCCTCTTGAACCCCCTCTCCCCCTATATCCACCCCCAAACCCATTTTCATGCGATCCCATCCCCCCTCTACCACCAAACCCACCCATTTCAGACCTTCCCCCCGTGAACCCTCCTCTCGATGGACCACTAGGTGGCGGCGCAACTCCCCCATCTGCCATCGGTGGTAATATCGCACAGCAAACATAATCGCCTATAACAAATCTCGCATCCTGTAATGTCTTCTCCGGTTCCCCCATCAATCCTCCAGCCATGACACCTCCCGCAACAATCGCAGACTCCTCCTCATCTGGCAAAATCCCCGGTCCACCATCCCCAATCACTATACTTCCAAGTTCCTTCGTTATATATCTCGCAGGCCCGTTAACAGCAGGTCGTGTGTCGGGAAATATAAGACGGAAAGAAATACGAGTACCGATCGCCGGATCGGGTAGAAGATCGGGGAGCGCGCTGGCTAGTAAATGTGATAATTCGCGAAGTGTACATGATTGCCATGTGGATATATCAACATGGAGGGGTAATTCCCCATGCGGACTAAATTCCTCGAGTCTAGATTCACATTAATAAATTACTCGAGGGAGAAGGCTGAGAAATTTATTTACCTACCTATGGAATCCATCACTTTTATAGAAAAGCTTTAAATGAAATGGAACGGTGGTGTTGCGATCGATTTTGGGCAGGGTAGTTGTTGCCATAATTTAATTATTCACTGGAATAATTATTGTTCATGAGAGAGAGGTATGAAGGTGTTGATATATATCTGGATGTGAAGAAGTTCTCGAGGCAGAATCGAGGCCTCGTCAAAAAATTGTTCAGCCTCGGGTCGGCAGGAACATCTTCTAGATTAACAACGATTCAACCTTTCAATTAAATCTTATCTATAACTTTCGAGAAGATAGAGCTACTCGAGTATAGAGTATATGCTCATAATAATCATAAACTCCTCACTCAAATAACATAAACATAATCTCCTCCGGCGCGAATCGCAACCACCATCATGGATTTCGCATCTCTCATGTCCAAAGAAATATCCAAAAAGAGCGATGCCTCCACCGATACATCCAAGAAGTATATGAAACGCTCTGAAATTGAAGCAGAACGTCAAGCCAAATATCAAGCCGACCAACGCGCCATCGAAGCCGACCGCGAAGCCAAATTCGCACAAAAGCGCAAACGCGAAGACGAGGAGGAAGAAGCCAATAAGGCGCGCGAAGAGAAACGAAAAAGATTAGCTGAAGAATCGAGGAAACAGAGGGAGGAAAGAGAGGTGGAGGAAGAGAGGAAGAGGAGGAAGAGATTGGGGTTACCGGAGTTGAAACGGGAGGAAAGTGTGGAGGTGGAGGAGGATGATATTGAGGATGGGGAATTGGTGAAGAAACTAAGGGAGATGGGACATCCTGCGAAATTGTTTGCGGAAAGCCATAGGCAGCGATTAAGGCGGTTTAGGAAATTGGGGGTGGTGATGACGAACGGACCGATTCCGACGACGTTGGTGCTGGTCGAGGAGAAGGATATGAAGGTTGAGACTTTACCGAAGGATGAAGAGGGAAGGAAATACTTGTTTAGACAGTTGGCGAGTTATTTCACCATGGTTTTGGGGGAGTGGGAACGAGCGCTGGAGAAGGAGAAGAGGGATACGTTTGCTAGTAAGGCGGCTTATAACGCTATGGTTCAGAGTAAAGATAATATGACTCCTGTAAGTTTTACATTGCATGCAGCGTTAGGCTCTAGTATTATGAACTGACACGGTATAGTTATTCCGCAAATTCGAAAAAGCAGATCTAGATGAAGGGATTTTAGAACCCATAGTCGAAATCGTCAAAGCAGCACAGGAGAAACGCTACGTCGATGCAAATGATGGGTATCTACGCCTCAGTATTGGAAAAGCGGCTTGGCCAATCGGTGTTACGATGGTGGGTATTCACGAGCGTAGTGCGCGCGAGAAATTGCATGAGAGTGATAAGGGACATGTGATGGGAGATGAGATCACGAGAAAGTTTTTGCAGAGTGTTAAGAGATGTCTTAGTTTTGCTCAAGTTAGATGGCCTCCGGAGGATATTGGGCAGTTGATGGGTTGAGTGAGTATCAGTGAGGAATGTTGTTGTTTAATTTTCATTCAAGCCCATTTTCTTTCTGTGTTATTTCTTGGAACACAAGGGTTTATGTGTGTTAAATTCAAGGACGTTGAATCTGCGGACGTTTAGTCCACCTTTTGCCACAAAGTGTTTTTCGAGCAAGGGTCTGCTTTCGACTCCTGAGGATTTTAGACTGGGATATGCGTCACTCCCGGCTTTGCGGCAAGTCTTGGAGATAATAAGGCTGGGGTAAAGAGATACCACTGCTGAAACACAAGATATGGTATTGACTTGAAGTACAATAGCATTGTTGTTCAGCAATGTTTGTTAAAATTTGGAAGTGACTAGAAACCGGGTCAAACGAGGGACAGAGGGGGAATCTCGTTGTCGGTATGGATGCCAGTGAGAGAATTTATCGGAGGACATGCCTCAGGACATGGGTATTGCATCCTTTTTGGAGAATGGAGGTTTTATGTTCGAGTCTATATTGACATTGACAATAACTGGGAAGAACAAGATATCTCAGTTCGATATTCCAAGAGGAATCCTGAGTACCAGCGAATAGTAATAGTCTTTGATAATGATCAATTCTAGATGTCATATATCGCATAGTCTCTACTGTAGATCTGCCAGGGAAAAGATCGCAGATACTCATATGTACATACTACTTACTGTATCATTCTAGTTTATGTCTTTCTTTGATTTGAACACCGCAAAACTTCCAAATTATATCAATGTAATTTCTATCTATCATACCAATTCCTCTCCCACCCCTTTGATTTGTTCCTAAGAGCAGCGTTTTACTCAGGGGGTTAGGAATTCATGTTAACGCATATCTGAGATTATGCAAAGGGCGAGCATACCTAGAATAGGAGCTTCAAGTCATACATTTGGCAACCTTGCACTCACTGTCAGCATCTCAGTCAGTCAACAAATAGGCGAGGAGAGTGTATGATTTGATGTACACTCCCGTGATTGGATATCGACTTTGACTTGATGAATCAAGGTACGTACGTGTCTAGGGTATTTCAAATGAGAAGTATTATTAACCTAGTTTGATCGGGACTATTAACATTTAGAGGTATTATAAGGTGACATTCACCAGTGAGTATTTTTTGAACAATAGTATATTAGTAGCTAGCCGATCTGATATGCAGCACAACTATCCTGAGTATAATGTGTATTTTCAATAGCCAGGATTACTGTATATATCATTTCGCCAAAGAGAGTCAAGTTGAACGACTGTAGATAATCAAAGTGAATTGAGATATTGATTGGATTCATGAGTCATGACACAAATTCACCTCATATGTCAAATCAAAATATCAGATGATTACCCGTTAGACCTTTTTATTTTTTTGTTGCACGTCTGCAAATGTATTGCAAATGTACAGCGAAATGTTCTGCGCTGTTTTAAGTGGTCTAGCTCTTGGTTTGATATGCGGCTAGGTGTGTGGGTAGGTGAGGTGAATATTATGCTAGTAATGGAGAGCTAGAGATCAGATGATTACTTGTTAGACCTTTTTAATTTTTTTGTTGCACGTCTGCAAATGTATTGCAAATGTACAGCCAGATGCACTGCGCTGTTTTAAGTGGTCTAGCTGTTGGTTTGATCTGTATGATATATATAGAGGTGGCTGGCTGGGTGGGTGAGGTGGATATTATGCCAATGGAGAGCTAGAGCTAGAGCTAGAGCTAGATTGACTGGGAATGTGTTATTATTTTTGTAGATGTACAACAGAAGATAAAAGATGGAAAGATATGGGAGGATTGTTATCCGAATATATTGGGATGAATTTTACTGTATCTATGAACACTTCGGGAATGAGTAGTATGTGCAACGAAAAGTGAGAATCCTAGAGAGCAATCGTCTGAAAATCGAAAGAGACTTTGTATTGTTTCACAGTATTACTGCAAGGTATTTATTAGAGGTGGGATAATATGAACATGCAGAATCTTTTTACTGTAGTAAATCAGCTTCGGCGTAGCGAATTACTACTATCTGAAGATATTTAAAGTTTTCTTCGCAATGCTTGATTAATCATAGATTCTGCTTTTCTATATCGTAGCGAGTATATAGAGTATAGAATATACACTGGTGTTAATAGCCTGGTTATCCAGAAGTTGACTATTTGTCGAATTGACTACTCGTAGGTTAATGTGGTAGCTCTTTTTGTAGAGATACGATATCGAAGAATCGAAGAGTGAATATATTAACCATAGTCCATCCGAGTCCATCGGTAGCTTAAGATTTGGTTGCATATCTATAAAGGGATGTATCATTGTATATATGACTATATCATATCCGAGATTAAGTGGTTGCTCTGGGGGACAGACAGTAGATATTTTTGTATATGTGCAGTCTAATGAATGATGGCTGGAGTGAATCTTTGTGCGAATATATGGGATAAAGTGAATTTGGTCTGTATATCTAGATATTCACTGTTAGTGTGTATTGGAAAGACCTGATGAGTAATCCGTCTACCGAGAGAATAGTAACCGAGTAGTTGTCAACAGATTACTATCTATGGTTGGGGTCTAAAATGTATCTCGATACTATATAATGTAGAATAGGAGATGCTCATCGGATTCAAAAAATGAGGAATGTATGACATTATTACATGGCATTGTACTCTTGATACATCCATTTTGACTAGACCGACTTCATGAAAGGACTTTCGTTCCGACAGGCAAGCAACAGAAATTGGCACAAAAATAACTTGGAAGATTATTCGTCAACACTAATTCAGGAAATTATCAAAGTTCCTCTTCCGAGTCTGGTCATCAAATAAAGAATCTCTTTGTGCTTCATTGAACAGGTCTCAAACATGTTTCAGAAATGAGATGTGCAAAAAAATTGGATTTGAACCATTTTCTTTGTTTGGGGGGATGATTCAAGGAGAGTTTGCGGGTACCTTTCGAAGGATTTTCTAAAATACAAGCGAGGTTCCACGCCGTTCGCTAAACAGTGAGGAAGCGAAGGTTCTTTGTTGAAGACCCAGTGACTTCTCCTCGAATAAACACTTGATTGGCCGATAAAAGTTACTCAGTCAAAGGACTGTGAGTATTCGAATTTTGTTGCAGGTCTGAAATTGAGCGCGAGTTCATGGAACATGCGAAGTTTACTATGGCTTTTAGGGAAGGAGAAAGGTCTTTGAACATTCCATTAGATGCTAGTGAACCAGTGATTTCTCCGCTAAACGTATCATACAGACCTTTATTGGTTAATTGACTTATGTTGAACAAAAGATTGTAAGTTGAGAAAGTTTTGTTGCATGTCTGAAATCGAGGGTAGGTTTATAAACCTAAACCTACAGATATGCTGTCTAGATCATTCTGAAGCAAATCAATCACTCGCCTAAAGTCTAAGAGCCGAGGGTTTTGGAAAGAAATGCTTGTTACATGGCCATTTGACTTATTCGCATAAGTGCATCCGCCTTGCGGTTGTTAATGAGCGCATGATGCTATGTATCTCGAAGTGTAATGTCATTGACACTGATAAAATGAGAGAATCAACTAAACACACAAGAGTTTACTCCAAAGCATCCGTAGCTGTTGGTTGTGTATCCGAAGTACTTGATTATCAAGCTGGGATGATGGAAATCTATATGGGGTGTTCTTGTTACATATCCTGAAGAGAAAGGTTGCTTATAGCTTCTTTGAAATTTTGAGCACATAAAATTGGAACCAAAAGGCGTAGAACTTAAAGGGTTGAAAGAGTGAAGACAGCTCAATTGAGAGATCCAAGTATATATGCCTTCTGAAAGATAGGTATGCCCGTACTTTCGCTACATGAGGAGACAAGCTCTGGATTGCTGTTGATAATATTGCCGTGACCAGACGCGTACTAGAGTGAAGGCGGAAGCTCCCCTTAGATTTGAAAGACTAGCTAGCCGCTGCAGTAAAGTTTCTCGAGCTTTTGAACGTGTCAGTCCTGAATTAGAGCCTGTAAATGGTGTTTATCTCATCTGTGAGGTTGAAGGTAGTTAGTCGCGTTCTCGGCATACCTTCGGTTATCCCCGCGTCAACCCGGCACAAAAATCAAAACAGCATACCGTAAATGAGTATATATACTCACATACGCAATATCAGGCATAAAATAACCAGGCACTTTGGCGGAGTGGTTAACGCGATGCCCTGCTACTGTATAAAACAGAGTCAGGCATTTCCCTCGGGAGCGTGTGTTCGAATCACACAGGTGTCGTATTGTTTTTGCCATTTTCGAGGTCGAAAAGTGTAACTTTTGTTATGATCCTCCTTACAGGCTTACAGGACTGGTAAAGTTGTTCCTCTGATTTTTTTTGGCTCATTTTTTAGATTCTGTCATTGTGGCACAGATGTTATGAGTGGCGTGGCGTACTTATGATGTGTGAATGCCCAAGCATTAAGGCTAGAAGGAAGCTCACTAGCGTCGGCCATATCTGAGATGGCCAAATCCATCCACGTATCTATGAACTTTCAATATCAAATTCAACCCATCTGACTCTCATCCATCCACCACTATTTTCGAGAATCCTTTAACACCGAATCCGATAATACAAGTTAACATCATACACAATGTGGCTTCTTGATTGGTGTATGTATCAATTCAGAATAGAATCGGGCAATGGTTCGCAATATGACAGCTTGCTAATATTTATTTCCTCGAATAGTTTGGGATACTCTTGCGTCCTTGGGACTTTTGAACAAGCATGCAAAACTTCTATTTCTTGGTCTCGATAATGCAGGAAAGACAACACTGTTACACATGTTGAAGGTGCGTTGAAGAAATCAGCTTAGGAGGATGCTCTGGCAAGGAGAACGATAACTTGCTTCTGGCATACTGGGAATAGAGGGCAATTGCTGATACATATTTTCTTTTAGAATGACCGAGTTGCTATCCTCCAACCTACTCTTCATCCTAGTAAGCAATTACACATCCCGCACATTGGCGCAAATCACACATAGTCATTTACTGATCATGCGACAGCATCCGAAGAACTTGCTATTGGCAACGTCAAATTCACAACTTTCGATTTGGGTGGACATCAACAGGGTATTTATTCTTGGAATGCTGGAATGGTAAACATCAGGCTAACGCGCCTTTAGCTCGTCGTCTCTGGAAGGATTATTTCCCAGAAGTCTCCGGTATCGTTTTCTTAGTCGACTCCAAAGATCATGAACGTTTCCTCGAATCAAAAGCCGAACTCGATGCCCTCTTGTCAATGGAGGATCTTTCCAAAGTACCTTTCCTTATTCTCGGAAATAAGATCGATCACCCAGATGCCATCAGTGAGGATCAATTAAGACACGAATTGGGATTATATCAAACTACTGGAAAGGGCAAGGTTCCTCTTGAGGGTATCAGACCTATTGAAGTCTTCATGTGCTCTGTGGTTATGAGACAAGGTACGTTCTTTTGGGTTGTGAAGATTATTACGGGCTATACTAATGGTGGATGTAGGTTACGGTGAAGGTATTAGATGGTTATCGCAATATGTCTAAATAATGGTGAGAAAGTGATCGGGGGGGGCATATGGGTTGAAGGGGATGATTTTTAATGGAGATCTGTTATGATGGACGGAGTTATGCAAATTGTCGTTTTTCAATGCTTTTTGGTAGGTTCTGGGAGCTCTTATGGGAGTTTTCACTCCAGGAACCGAAGCGGCCAACATATTTGTACCAGCATAGTATCGCGATCAAGACTTTTATCTCTCTCTCACAACACAAACATCATGTTCTTCGTGTATCTGAGCTTTCTGGATGTGCAACCCTTAAACAGATAAGAGGTAGAGAGGTCTTTGGGGAACCGAGGCATTGGTGATTACCATCCTTTTTAGAGTAGATGTATGGAATCATATGGTATTTGTGAATGAGGCAGTGTTGTTGGTATTGCATAATAAGTATTTCTCAAGCTTCGTAAATTCTCCTGGTGACTTGGCTTCTTGACTTTCTTGTGAAATACATTCTCGGTACTTGTAGCAATTTGGAGGTTAGAACTTAGAAGGTACTAACTACTGTAACTATCTAGTAATAACCTTATATCTACGTCATAATTATTTTCGGATGCGAAACTCACTCCAACATGATGATTCAACATAACTCAAGTATTCCCCCACACTTTTTTCCATAATAGCCATAACTCCGTTCAAATATCCGATTAAATACAAAAAGCCCCATACTTAATGCATATGTAATGCAAGAAGATATTCAGAGTTCCTATCTTCTCCTGAATACATAACCAATAATACGACAATAACGAAACATATGGCAGATCTCCGTCACCAAACAGACGGTCCATCGCCGCTTTCCGCAAAAGGCTACGATGAATCACTTCTTCCCGATTTCCACCGCGAATTCTTGTCCGAAGAACATCTTCAAGCATTTTCCAATGCGCTGAGCGCGCCAGATCCAAGTCCTAGTACCGATGATTTGTCAACATATTCGCAAGCCCAGAGTCCGAGAGAACCATCTACACCACATCGCAGCAGCCTAGACATACGGAGAAATAGTAAAGTTACACTTGGTAGTGGAATCAATACATCGGGAGATAGGGGAAGCTTGTTTATTACTGCGCAGAATGATTGGGCTCCGGTAAATCCTACGAGGTTAGGAAGGGGGAAAAGGAAAGGAGAGAAGAAAAAGGCGGGTAGGAAACCAAGGAGGAGTCAAGATGAGACGAGAGAGGGATATTTATACTCGATTTTGAAATGGCCTTTACTGGGGGTGGTTTCAATGTGGATTGGGGGGTTAGGATTGTCGTATTTGGTGACGAGATTGTATGTTTGGACATATGAGCATTTTATTGCGGTAAGTCGTTCTGGTTACAGTGTTTATACGACGGGGTGGATACATGCTGCAAGATGGATGTGAGGGAGATCCATACATCTGCGGCGTATCATATCTAAATTTCGGAGTTTACTTTCAGATGTATGTACTGACTTTTTGGTTTCACAGTGGAGGGGCAAACGAAATCGACTCCGAGAACAACTACACAGTACCACGAACTACGGCGATTGGGTTAAAGAAGCACAAAAATTAGATACGTTTCTAGGAAACGACAAGTGGAAAGCCGAGGACGAATATGCATACTATGATTCCAAAACAGTACGAAGAGTTTTAGAACAGATTCGAAGATGCAGACGAAAAATCGAGCAAGAGGAACGAGCAGGAAACTCGTCTAATGGAAGTGCTACGACAAAGGCGAAGGCAGTTGAAGACTTAAAGGCACTAATCGAGGCATGCGTAAAGAATAATTTTGTGGGAGTGGAAAATTCGAGATTATACTCCCAAACTTATTACGGGACGAAGAATCTGGTACAGGAGTTCATTGATGAAGGTAAAATTGAAATTTTGCGCCCTTTTATTGTCTATCATACTGATTGACCAAATTAGTCGAGAGAGGTGTTTCAATCCTGGCAAAATCAGATCAACTTCAAGATGAGGAAAAGCGTAGACTTTTCAAACGAATGCACACGAATTTTGGTCGCACAGCACTCTGTCTGTCTGGTGGAGCATCCTTTGCATATTATCATTTTGGAGTCGTCAAAGCATTGTTGGATGCAAACCTTCTACCCGAAGTGATTACAGGAACTTCAGGAGGTGCTCTAGTGGCTGCTTTAGTCGCCACAAGAACAAATGACGAATTAAAGGCATTACTCGTACCAGCTCTGGCCGGAAAAATCAGTGCCTGCTCAGAGCCGTTCACTACTTGGATACCTAGATGGTGGAAGTCAGGAGCTAGGTTTGATTCGGTAGAATGGGCTCGACGATGTAGTTGGTTTACAAGAGGTAGTATGACTTTTCGTGAAGCATACGAACGAACTGGCCGGATTCTCAACGTCTCATGCGTCCCTGCCGATCCTCATAGCCCTACCATCTTGACGAATTATCTTACAAGTCCTGACTGTGTTATTTGGTCAGCGGTTCTTGCTTCAGCAGCTGTTCCTGGTATCTTGAACCCTGTAGTTCTCATGATGAAGCAGCGAGATGGTACTCTTGCGCCCTATTCATTCGGTCACAAATGGAAGGATGGTAGTCTACGAACTGACATTCCACTCAAAGCATTGAACTTACATTTCAATGTCAATTTTAGCATTGTCTCTCAAGTTAATCCTCACATCAACCTCTTTTTCTTCTCGTCGCGAGGTTCAGTCGGGCAACCCGTCACTCATAGACGTGGTAGAGGTTGGAGAGGCGGATTTCTTGGGAGCGCTACTGAACAATATCTCAAACTCGATCTCAAAAAATGGTTGAAAGTAGTACGCCATCTTGAGTTACTACCCCGTCCCTTGGGTCAAGATTGGAGTGAAATATGGCTTCAGCAATTCTCGGGCACCATTACCATCTGGCCACGATCAGTCATCTCGGACTTTTGGAACATCCTCAGTGATCCAAATCCCAAACAGTTAGGAAGAATGCTTCACGTGGGTCAGCAGAGTGTATTCCCTAAATTAATGTTTATAGCCAATCGATTGAAAGTCGAGAGGAATATTGAGGCAGGAAGACGAGCCACGAGACAAGGCGTGAGAAGAGGTAGCATCGAGAGTATTTTGAGCGCAGAAGATATGAGAAGTCTGCTGCTAGGAAGTGGGACGGGGAGCGAAGCTGAAGGAGAGACGGCTACACAGTCAGATGATGAAATGACGGATGGTGTGGTGACGTCTGAAGATGAATTTGATGGTCTTAGTTTGAAGATGGGTGAAAAGGATTCTTTGCCTTTGATTAATGGAGGAGAGAAGGAAGAGTAATTATTGTGATTTTGTGATTTTGGTTCGGGAAGCGAGTTTATACCATATCGGGAAATATAGTCTTAGGTTGTGATTTAGGTTTATATCAATACATCGAATAGGGAATGGGAATGGGAATGGGCATAGTTAGGTTAGGCTAGGACAATAGCTTAGATACTCAAATCGATTTATCAATCATCTATTTCAATTTGAGATCAGTCTGATATTTCTTTTGGCTGTTGTTATATTGTGGGTTTATGACATGATATGTTTATGATATGATACGATACGATATTATATGATATTCAAAAGCAGGTAGGTAGGTAGGTAGGTAGCTGGATGAATCAAATTAATGAATGTAATGGTTAATTAGTACTTGTCTATAATTATGTGTAGTTTGGCGATTATTGATTATTGATAGAAGTTAATTTACTTTTTACTTTATGTCTTAGGAGTTAGTATATACTAGGTAGTGTATGTGTATGTGTATAATTGAGTATTATAAACTTTTGAAATCATCCTCTTTTTGAAATTCGGAGATCTATTGTATATGTATGTATGTATGTATAGCTTGAAAGTTGAGACTTGGAGTGGTATCTATATTCATATACTCAGTATACACTACTATATACTCGAGTGATATATGAGTATATGTTCACGTATATATACATTACTATATACTCGAGTATATTCATCTTAGACCCTTGATAATATTTATATTCATATCCTACGAGTATAATACAATAAGTTGTAATATTGATATATTTTATTAGAATTTAGAACCCGTATTCTCTTCCTTGTGTCAAATTGTCGGAAAATAATTATTGAGAATTTGGGTTTTGGAATACTCAAGTACTAGTAGCTAGGTATTATTATCACTTGAATTGGATTGGATTGGAGTGGATTGGAAATTAAACTTAATTACAATATACAATTTACAAATGAGGGAGTGAGGGAAGGTTGAACTGATGCTGATGTTAATTTATGAAGAAGAAACCGTGTGTGAAATTGTGAATCGTAGAATCATGGAATTATGTCGAGTATACGAGTAGAGATGCGAGTACACATTTTATCTCCTATTTTCATTATACCCTATGATCCACATTTCCTTCCGTGGGTTTCACAAATATTTTCATAAACACTCACTCACATGGGCTATGGCTTTCTTTTTATAGGACATTTTGAATTTCCTGTATACCTGTGAGCTATAATCGATGGTTGGTTCATAAGATGTGCTGCTGTATATTAGGTGTATGATAATTATATTCCCCTTTTTACTCTTCTCGCTTAATATTCCTTCTTTTAATATATGAATACTTATTTATTCTCTCTCTCCTTTATAAATATTATCTATACAATTACGCACATTATATTATCACGGGAAAATGTAGCTCGGTTTAGTTAATTTAATATTATGGTTTAAATTTATATCTATATAAGTACGATATATGCCAGTGGGGTTTGAGGATTACTGGTACAGTTAGTTACTCATTACTTCAATTGTTTTCATTTCCTGTAATCTTTATACTGTTATATAATATTGTCAGAAGTGTATGTAGATTATATTCAGGTACAAAATCTAAGCTATGTTATTGAGTGTATAAGTAAACAAGATATATGCTAATAATGAATACAGAAGAGAAACAGTGCCATAATACTCATAATACCCATGACTTTCTAATATCCTCCCTATAATCAAAACCTTGATTATTCTGAAGTATATGTTACAAAGTAATCTTTTCATATGAAATTGACCAAATTAACCAAATTAACCAAATAAATTGATCAAATTGACTAAATTGACCAAATTGAAAATTAACCAAATTGACCAAATAAATTGATCAAATTGACCACAACTTTCAATCTAATTGTTAAAGCTTTATTAACTTTTGCAATAATCTATAACCCTGCTATTATTATAATATCTAATCTTCTATAGAGTTCAATTATCCTATGATTGAATTTATTATATTGCAGTACAAGAGTACTCTTACTTTTCTTCAAAATCCAAATCTAATCCCAAACTGTGGATACAAAATGCTGGATAGATAAGTTGTTTTATGAATATATCTGTTATTTGTTCTATTTCTGGGATTTGCATTATATATATTCACTTTGTATTAATTATATCTTTATGAATATAGTGTCATCTGGTTTGAATATACTTTGCCTTGCTGTAAAACTTATTTTTGTTTATTCAACCCACTCTGCTTTCATTA
>KI628815.1:0-40046 GCA_000503235.1 Sclerotinia borealis F-4128
TATTAACAAAGGTTTTATTTATATCAAAATTCGAATAATCTTTAAAGGGTTTAGAACTAATTGCTTAAGATTGATTTAAATGAAATAATTCTAACCATTTAATAGAATTACAAGTATTACTCACAAACTACTTTTTTTAGAATAGGATATTAAAAGAATACCTTTGATTAAAAAAACAATAAATCTCGAAAGAATTAAAGCATTTTTATATTACAATATACTTATTATAGAATATTAGATATTATAATATTATCTATTGTTATAAGAATTAATAAGACCCTAGAGTTTAGTCAAGAATAGGATTCAGGTATATGGCCTAGTAATATTTTATAATTGATTATTTTAATTAATAAGGGAATATTGGAAATTCAATACAAAGTTATATAAGGTTATATAATATAGTTCATATAATATTGTTTATATATATATATCTTATATACTTATATATATATTCAATATTATTAGAATACCTCTAAGGATACACACATACAATATTACTACTATTATACCTATTATGATCTTAGTGATATTCCAACAAAATTAACAAATATTAAAAGTCTTATAGCAAAACACAAACGGAGAATTCACTCATATGCATACAAGCACTCTAAGCCACAAGCTAGATATTACACAGCAACCCTCTCTAACAATAAAAAACAATAACAACCAAATTTTCTTCTGTTCCCTATCCAAACCTCAGATCTCTCCTTGTGTGGGAGTCGCGAAACTACTTGACCCACAAAGTCAATCATTGAACGGAACTTGAACTGTCAATCGGTATATGATAATCTCCATGGACACTGACACCCGAGATACAGTCTTTCAGGACTGGCTGCTGAGACGGCAGAAGATAAACCGGCTGCAGCTGGAAGTTTCTTTTCAGGATCTTGAATGCTATGGCTTCACGTCCTCGACGACGTTTCAAAACACTGTAACTTCATACGCACTAGCACTTCCACGCTTTATCGCAAGAATCTTCTCTTGGCAGCAGCCTAAGAGAGTGCAAATCTTGCGGGACTTTGATGGCCTAGTCAAGCCTGGGGAGATGCTCCTGGTCCTTGGCCGACCTGGCAGCGGTTGCTCGTCATTTCTAAAACTTTTGTCTGGAGACACAAACGGCATCTATGTCGGCGAGCAGTTCAAGATTAACTACGCTGGCATCTCGTACAACCAGATGCATCGGGACTTTAAAGGTGAAAGCATCTACCTTGCCGAGCTGGACAAGCATTTTCCTGAGCTTAGCGTCGGTCAGACCCTCGAATTCGCGGCATCGACACGAGGGACTGGCACAAATAGTAATGTTCTTTCACGAACAACTGGTCGAGAAGTTGCAGTTTTATTTGGTTTGTCGAATGCTTTCGACACCAAGATGGGCAATGGCTTGATCCGAGGCGTTAGCGAAGGTGAAACTATGAGAACAAGCATCGCCGAGGCACTCATAAGTTGTGCTCAGTTTCAGTGCTGGGACAACAGTACTCGCGGCTTAGATAGCTCGATTGCTCAGCGATTCATCGACCTGCTACAGAAATCAACGAAAGTCTTGCGATCAACCGTCATCATGAGTATCTACCAGGCGTCAGAGGCAATGTATCCTGTGAGTAACTCGGGAGAAGTAGAGAATCGTGGATCTGAACACAGATTACACGGAAGCTAACGTGTGGATCAGAACTTTGACAAAGTCACGATACTGTACGAGGGCCGTCAGATCTATTTTGGCCCTGTTGAGTCAGCTACCGACTATTTTCGTAAACTTGGATTTGCAAAGGATAACAGAGCGACAACTGCTGACTTTCTCACTTCACTCACGAGCCCGGCCGAGCGCATTGTTCGGGAAGGCTATGAAGATCAAGCTCCAAGGTCGCCAAAGGAGTTCGCAACTGCATGGAAACAAAGCATTGAGAGAAAGAAATTCATAGGATCTATTAACACTTTTAATTCTGCTCATCCACTAGAAATATCAACCAAAGAACGGACTGATTCAACTGAGAATTCCAACTCGATCGGGGAGATGCTAGAGTAAGTCATGGACACTTGACGCGAGAAATTTCAGATCGCGCTAACATGTAAAGCTAGACTTCGCTCAGCCACTTACCTGATTCCAATTCGCCGGCAAATCCTCATCTGTCTTCAAAGGGGCTTTCTTCGTCTGCGCAATAACTATGTTCCTGCAGTCTCGACCGTCTTCGCGAATGCCATTCTTGCTATCGTCGTCGGTAGCGTGTTCTATGATCTTCCAGATACAAGTGATAGCATGGACCAGAGGGCCGTTCTCATATTTTTCTCATTGATGATATGCGCCTTTTCACCTGCTTTCGAGGTAAGCTGCTAGGCCGCCAACCTTTTTCTCAGCCACGGGGAAGTACTGATTCATTGTCAAACTTTTCAGGTCCTAACCATGTGGGCGCAAAGGTCTATTGTGGGAAAACACGATCGATACGCCTTTTATCATCCCTTTACTGAGGCTGTGGCTGCAATTATTTGCGATTTCCCAGTTAAGTTCGGCACCACTGTTATGTTTCACGTTACGCTTTATTTCATGACCAACCTCCGCCGAACAGCTTCCGCTTTCTTCATTTACGCCACCTTCATGTTCTTTATCGTCCTTACTATGAGTATGGTTTTCCGGACACTGGGCTCTATGTCACGAACACTTGAGCAGACTATGGCTCCTGCATCCATCGTAGTCTTACTATGTATTGTGTATACTGGATTTGTGATACCAGTTCCGTACATGAAGCCTTGGCTTTCGTGGTTTAGACGATTGAATCCCATGTCTTATGCCTACGAAAGCCTGATGATCAATGAGGTGCGAGTAATTCTTGGATTTTGCACAAAACTCAACTGATGACGTGCATTTAATAGTTTAATGGTCGAGAATTCCCTTGTTCGTCCACAATTCCCACAGGACCTGAATACTCTACGCAGGTAGGTATGCATGGCAAGGTCTGTCCAGTCGTAGGAGCTGAACCTGGAGAGTTTAATGTACAAGGATCATCATATCTCCTTCTCAAATACGGATACGAGCCGAGTCATCTCTGGATGAATTTCGGCATCATCATTGCCTTAATGGTCATATTTTGCACAATCCATTTGCTAGCGGCAGAGTACATTCCCGCACAGAGATCAAAGGGCGAAGTTCTACTTTTTCAGCGTGGCCATAGCAAGAAGCAATCCCAACGAGCGTCTGACTCTGAGCACGCTGAGGCGTCGCCAATATTTGCCCAGGACTTCAATGAGCAGGCATATCCCGCAATTAATGGTAATAATTCAGAGATTTCGCAGTCTATTCTACGACCATCATCAGTGTTTCACTGGAACAATCTGAGCTACGACGTAAAAACCAAGAAAGGGTCGAAGAGAATTTTGAACAATATTAATGGATGGGTCAAGCCCGGGACGTTAATTGCTCTAATGGTAACAACTTTTCTTAATTGAGATAGAGACGGTTTAAAAGCTTTAGACTAATAAAGTTATGCTAGGGCGTTACAGGAGCTGGGAAAACAACATTGCTCGACGTGTTGGCCAATCGAGCAACTTCCGGCACAGCAAGTGGCGAGGTATACATCGATAGCACACCGAGAGACGCGAGTTTCCAACGAAAAATTGGCTACGTTCAGCAGGAAGATATACAACTTCCAACTGCAACCGTTCGCGAGGCTCTAGAGTTCAGTGCATTGCTTCGACAATCAGGGACCCAGTCAAGAGAAGAAAAGCTAATCTACGTCGAAAATGTCATTAGAATCTTAGACATGGAGCCATATTCGGATGCCGTGGTGGGATCTGCCGGTAGTGGTGAGTGAAGGATTTCTCATCTGCTGAATATGTCTGCTAATCGCCACAGGCTTGAATATTGAACAGCGAAAGAGGCTTAGCATAGGCGTGAAGCTGGTTTCAAGACCCGAGTTATTACTGTTCTTAGGCTAGTGCTCCATTGTGATCAAGTGTAAATATCATTAGCTGACTCTATCCTGTGAAGATGAGCCGACATCTGGACTGGATAGCCAGACAGCCTGGTCCACCTGTTCGCTTCTCCGCAAACTAGCAGACCACGGACAAGCGGTCCTGTGTACGATTCATCAGCCGTCGTCCCAATTGTTTCGGATGTTCGATTGCTTGCTACTGCTCAGCGACCACGATGATACTGTATACTTTGGTGACATCGGAAATGATGCCTCAGCATTGATCGACTACTTTGAAACTAGAGGAGCGCCTAAGTGCCGACAAGAAGATAATCCTGCGGAATGGGTTCTGGATGTCATCAGTAGCAGTAGTCCTTCCGTCATGACCACGAGGGGATCCGAGAAATCACCAACGGCAACGGAGTCTGGAGTATCGGGACCAAGCTGGTCGCAGAAGTGGAATGAAAGTCAGCAGCACCAAGATGCACAACAGTATCTTCAACAGGCTACCGTGGTAAAACAACCCTCAACTCCAGGCAAGATTTCCACAAGACTAGTCAGGAGCGAATATGCTGCTTCGTCCATCAGACAGCTTACCATCGTGACGAGACGAATTTTCCAAGAATACTGGAAAGATCCTACATATTTGTATTCAAAGCTGGCTCTCTGTGCCGGCGTGGTAGGTGTTAACCGTAACCCTTTCTTTGCGCAGCGTTTTTAACATCATCATAGTGCTTCTTCAACGGTATCTCCTTTTATAAAACTTCACTCGACATGCAAGGCTTCATTAACTTCCTCTTCTCCATCTTCCTCATCTCTCAACTCTTCAGCACCCTCGACCAACAAATCATCCCACGCCTTGCCCACAGCCGCGCCCTATTCGAAGCCCGCGAGAGGAAATCTAAATCTTACTCCTGGATCACGTTCCTCACTGCTAACGTCATTGTTGAACTATTCTGGCAGACAGTATGTTCTGTAGTAATCTTCATATCCTGGTACTATCCCACGGGGCTTTGGCGAAATGGCGACCCAAGTTTTGGAACGGTAGAAAGGGGAAGCCTAGTATTTGTGCTCATTTGGCTTTTTTGTTTATGGATCTCGACCTTTTCGCAGGCTGTGGGCGTGGGCATCGAGCACGCGGAGACAGCCGTACAGATTGCCACGCTGTGCTTCAGGCTTTCGCTTGTATTTTGTGGGTAAGGACTACCCTTCTCTTTGAAATTGCTTCAGGACTAATCTGAACCTTCTAGTGTCCTCGTTTCCCCTAAAGACCTTCCTCGGTTCTGGATCTTCGTTTATCGAGCGTCTCCATTGACATATTTTGTTGACGGGATGGTTCTGGCAGGCCTGGCTAACACACACATCGAGTGTTCCGATATCCAGCTCCTTCACGTCGATCCTCCTTTCTCTAACTCTACGTGTGGCGAATATCTAGGGCCATTCCTGCAGTACGCGAGTGGGGTTCTCAAGAATCCAGCAGCGACAACGAATTGCCTTTACTGCCCAGTTGATCAGACTAACCAATTACTTCAGCAATTGGGTTTAGAGACACAACAAGCTTGGCGTATTGTAGCGTACATGGTCATTTATGTCATTTTCAACACGCTTGCAATATTTGCTATTTACTGGTTTGTAAGAATGCCGAAAAAGAACAAGAACTAAATTCGCCAAAACTTCAAGACAGTAAAATCGCGACATCTCACTCCATCCCCCCTACCTTCAAGGTCATACACCCCTACCTGCGGAAATTTTCGATCGAATGTACGGTATATGCATTAATTCTTCCCGCATCATAAGGTGGCCTTGGTAGCAGCCCAACGACTTGATGGTTTATTTGGATCCACTTGGATTGTTGATGATGGGTTTTGGGACATTACTTGAGCGAACCTGATGGGTCGTGTTGATAATCTATAGAAGGGGGAATATGCGATATAGCCATTTTGTTTGCAGGGAGTTCTTTTGCTGTCAAGAGGAATCAAATCGGCTAGCTTTCGAGAAAAAACTGGATCTTAAAGAGGGAAAAGACGATAGTTGACTGTGGTACACAGCCAGTGCATAATCGATGGTTTCATAAAAATTGGAGTTTTCCAGAGCGATTTATGTATGTTTCGAAATCTCTTGTTAATAATTTCTACGTAATATCAACCATAATGTCCTCATTACCATATATTGATGGTATCACCTCAAAACAATGTAACACAAACCTCCGTCCATTATTCCACCCCGGATGAAAGTATAAAAATGTTTTGTAATCCTACAAAGAATCCTCTTGATGATAAAAGAGCCCCGTTATATAGATTTCAAAAAGCACGAATTGATATCGGTACTGGGAAAGGAAAATGAGTCGGTAAAACACGATGGCAAGTCTTGTGCCAAAACATGAGATGACTGGCTGGTGAAACCAGATCCCCTTTGCATCCATTCTGCAGGTCGAGGTTCTTTCAAGTTCTCTAAAGCCTCCGTGAGATTATTTTGTACAAGATCCTATTGATAAATCAATAGCTGATATTAAGATCAAGTGGAAGAAGACATACAATTTCGGAAAGCAACTCATTCTTTAATCCTCACCGTTTCGTACGGTAAACATCTCCAGTCCTTCGGATTTCATCCTCGACATCTTTTCCCCTTCCTTCCTTCTCTAGCTTCCTTACCAGCGGCAAAACCTTCTCCCCAAAATTTTGAATGTCGTCCTCATAATGCAAAAACCCGATCAAAACAATATCGATCCCTAAGCTCTTCAGCAATAAAATTCTGTCGGCGACTTGTTCGGCTGTTCCAATCAACTTCGTCTTGAAGCCATCGTTGTACTGAACCAAATCCTCAAATCTGCTATCTGCCCACATGCCCTTCTTAGTTCCTGTAGACGAACCAGCTTGTCTTGTCGCATCTGCAAATGCATTCACGGCTTCCTTATCTGCTTTGCCTTGGATTTCAGACAGTAGTTGTATGGCTTCTTCCTCCGTTTCTTTGACGATAGCAAAGCCGTTGACGGCGAAATGTATCTTGTCTTCACGACCGAGTTTCCGCGCACGCTCTTTGACGTCAGCAATTTGCTCTTGAAACCCTTCAAGGGTATTGCCATTCATGAAATAATAGTCGGATACCGAAGCACCGTTTTCCCGAGCATCAATCGAATTTCCACCTTGGAAAATTAAAGGGTGTGGTCGACCTGGTAAATCGAGAGGCTTCGGCGACAAAGGGTAATCGTGGAACTGGTAAAAGTCTCCTTTATAGGAGAATTTTGGAGAAGTCCAGATGCCCTTCAGGCACTCAATAAATTCCTTGCTGCGTCTATAACGCTCAGCATGTTCAAGCCACCATTGTCCAATGCTTGTAAATTCTTGCTTGAACCATCCAGAAACAACATTCACGGATATCCTTCCATTTGTATAGTGATCAATGCTGGCAATCTGTTTGGCTGCGACAGCTGGATTCCATGGACCAGGTAGTAACGCCGCAATAACATTAAGCTTCTTGGTATTATGAAGAAGTGCTTGTGAGAAGGAGACAGATTCATGTTGATTATCCTGCGAACGATCAGTGTTAGTACTAGGCCAATAATGCGGGGATGAAACTCACAGCTCCATATCCTGCCATGAACCGAATCTGAGTAAGAGCATATTCGAACCCAACTGCTTCAGCAGTTTGTGCGTATTTCACATTCGATTCGTAGTCCCAACTATGCAATATTAGTGATGGAGATTTCGTAGGTGGACATGAAAACTACCTTGTTCTTTGCGGAATCTTTGAGATCACCAAACCACCAGAAACGTTGGGGACCCAGTACGCGAATTTGACGCGGTCCGGTGCATCATTGACTTCTGGGTCCGCAGAGAAATGTGCATCGTGTCCATTGGTGGTGTGATTATCGCCATTGGTATATCCATTAGTGATTGCGCCGGCATGGCCATTGGGTGGTCCATCATGGCGAATGATAATTGGACTATTGCTGCTGATTGTGATGGTAGTAGACATGCCTAAGATTAGAGGTAGTATAAGATGCGAATTGGGTCTGAGCAGAGAGAGATGAAAGAATGGAAAACAGAAGTACTCGAGTAGTAAGATCACAATAAGAAGACACAGCTAAGTTCTCAAGTAGCTATCCCAATACCTACTAATTTCAATATGGACACTTACTCGTAGCATCGTAGACTTACAGAGAAAGTTCCGACAGTAGTTACCCAAACTTTTGGTTGTGTAGGACGGTAAAAGGTATTGATATCCTGGACGATGGATGGCGCAATATGGATCCCTTCTTGTGCAAGAGCTTTGCTGCACCCCAAGCCCAGGTTTAATTGATCGACAAGATCATCGTAAAGGCATATAAGCAATCCGAACCAATAAAGCCATTAATCGCATAGTAACATCAAAGTCAAAGCTTACAATAACGTGCCTGTTGGTTTTCGTTAACAGAGGAGGTAATCAATACTGAGACAGGAGGGACGAAGGAGGGACAAGTAGAGAATGGAGGTGAAATGGATGGGTTCATGAGGTCTGTGTAATTTGCGCTAAGCTCTAGTACTTATTAGTCATCCAAAACCACGTGTAAACGTCCAATGGATAGGATGTTTTTACTATACTCGAGTATTGTATTTTATGTTCTTAATGCTAATGGTACTACAATTCTTGGGCCATTTACTGAACCATCCCTCAGTCTATCAAGTGCTGCATTTATGCCTTGTAACCCACCATGTGCGACCTCAATCTCAGGAGTCGCTATCCTGTTGTGCTTGAATAATCTTTCTAACCAAATCATCAACTCTTCACCAATCCTCGGCGCCTCATGGAATGTCTTGATTGGGACGGAATGATAGAGTACACCTGGTGTTGGCTCCTTGGGCAGTCCGGTCAAACCAACAAGATGCGCCCTCTTGCCTTCAATGCCAATACCTGATTGCATGGTTTGTGCAAGAAGGGCAGTACTTTCTTTTCCTCTCGTATCAAGTCCAAATCGTAGTTTTCCTTTTGTTATACCTTTAACGATTGATATCGCTCTCTCAGTATCAAATCGGTCTACCAAAAGATCTGCCCCATGCTTCAACATGCGTTCACCACTTCGAGCGACGTCTATGACAGCAATAACTTTTAGTCCAGCTAACTTGGCAAGCTGAACTGCGCAACATCCAGTAGCAGATGAACCTACGACCATCAGTACTCATTCAAAGCTTTGGAAAAAACTAACTTACCTCCCCAAATCGCTATCCAATCACCTGGTTCAGGCCTTTCATCTTCTCGAATACTATCAAAACATTCTGTTCCTACATCGTGTGAAATAGAATCTCTAGATAGGGAATGAATTGCTCGAAGAAGATCCGGACCTTGAAGTTCTCCTAAATGATTGGCAAAATTTACGCCTAAGCATATACCCAAGCCAAGGGCCGCTGCAACAAAGGCAACACCAAGTGGTGCGGCATCTGTTGGGCTTACGGTATTTGGAAGCCTACAAGCATTGAAGTCCGACACGACTGCGTATTGTTGGTATGCAGCTTTCCGTGAATCTCGATAATCCGTGGAAATACCCACAACCTAGATCTGTTAGTGTTTACTTTATCTAGCATTCATAGTTTCTTACAATGTCTCCCGATCTGAATCTGGAATTTGCTTGGGGTGGTTTTACCACTCTCCCCGCAAAGTCTCGGCCACTTATGCAGGGGAGAGAGGGCAGCCCAAAGCCAAAATCTCTATTATAAATGGTCAGTTAAATGGTATCATTTGCAATTAAAATACGAATTATTACTTACGGAGCTTTCCAGTCGATTGGATTTAAACCGACAACTTCCACTGCAACAAGCATTTCACGACTATCCTTTAAGGAAGGTATTGGTTGTTCTGTAGCATGGGTATATCTCTGCTTTGGACCATGCAAGAGAAGGACTTCTTGAAGCGACACATTCAGGAGCGACACATTCAGATACGAATCGTCAATTGAATCATTCTCCTGACCTAAACTTTTCCTCTCGCGTTGCAAATAGATACCCTCGGGCTCAGTCTCTGGTTCAGGCCAATTGTGAAAGACTTTTTGATACTCGTAGGAATCCGGAGTCTTTGGAGGTGTTATTGCTTGGTTGGTGGATCGCGACACATATATTTGTGTTGAAGGCATGTTGTTAAAAGAATGAATTGAAAGCTGCTGTCAATACCTGCACTCAATTCTAATGGCCAAAAAAATCAACAAATCTGAGTTCCAGTATATCGACGATTTCAACCTCATTTGAACCAGATTGAAACTGTTCTAGTTCTCTATGAATTCGGAATTATGGATATCATGTCACGCAATTTTCGAGCTCGTCGATTGCCTCGATTACCTCGCAATCACTTCCGACACCGAGATTCGTTCACTCCGATGATCTTAACCAATCTTCGTTCGTATTATGTGTCTAATACGGATTCTCCTTATCTTGGTGTTGTATGAATATGCGGAGGATATGGCGTGACCCGCACTAACTTAGAGGGCATATTTGTGGGGTCTTCCCGTGATACCTAAACACGGCAGTATGGAAACTTGGAAACTTAAGAAACTACATTTCATCTCATCACATACAACCCACATCGCCGCGATCTCCTTCAAACAAGTATTTTGAAGACAACTTGATGATCCGTTGGCCCTGGCTAGAATTTGCCTTCAGGCTTCAACGGAGATGAAAGCTTGGTTGCGAGAACCGTGCGATATGAAAGCTTATCAAGGACTATTAGATCCATACAACTCATAGCTCTACTCGAGTACGAGTTGAAGCTGATACCTCGATATGTCCATAACTACTCGTAATCGGGTAACACAACCAGCAACTTTTCATCCTTTCACATATATCTCGTCCCCGTTACTTCAAAATTCGAAGGATGCCCAGATCTCGATTATCACGGAGACCTCGAAAGCGGTTGAACCAACAATTGATAAATCTGCAACCGCAGCAAGCTTTATCAATATCTCTAGCTAAGAGGAGGACCATTTTTGCGATACTGAGAATCCGATGGGCTTTGGGTATCAGATACCGATATCTGCTATCGATCATACGCACCACCCAGACCACCCAGAGCGATACCATCTTGGAACCAGGATAGATGCAGCGCCGCGTTGAGGGAAGTATCAGGTTGGAGGAATACACTTGATCGGACCCCTTTATACTTGCACAACATTGACTGAAGCATGAATATCCGCCCTATGGGACTGTCTGACCCCTTCATGTTGTTGTGTTCGTTCCGATGTTACGTTCTCCGCAACAATCAGCTTTCCACACTCGTCCTTCAATTTCCGGTCCATCTCCCCCGTACAATATGAGCTTCACAGAGACTCTCAAGTGCAAGTGCTCTTTTCGTTTCGGGTTACTCCATGTTGGAATGTATCAATGTATCTTTGATTTTTGCTTTGCGCCTTTTTACGTTTTCAAGATCCTGTATGGTTTTCTGGAAGTTACCCTACTGTGTTTAAATCTTCCTCTTGAAGCAAAAAGCATATTACCTTATAAACCTTGACAAAGACTATTTTACATAGCAAGTCAAAATTTAGCCCCTTACAGTGCCTGTGTTCGTTCGAAATTCGAAGCACTATACTGTATTTCATAAGCATAATATGGTGCTTAATTGGCAGTTGTACAATGAAAACCCTTGAATGCAACCTTCAACTGAGGTTTACTCTATCATTAGTTCAAATCGATACCGTCGACGCATTTTCAAGCCTTGCTTTGAAAGTTGTAGCAGGCGTTATCACTATCAGCGATGATGTAATGTTACCGGGTGAAAGCATATAGCCAATGGTGGTGTCACTAATGGTCTTGTTGGTGCTGTATTCAATATTTTCATCTACTCCCCCTGGATCAATGACTGAGTGGGAGACCGGAACCAGTTTAATGGTGATTGGAGACTGACTCCAACGATTTCGCAGCAACAGTATATCAACATGATTATGAATTTGGCATATGCGGATCTGAACATAGAACATAGAAGATTGCAAATATCAAAATTCTTTTTATATCGTAGAGTGTGGGTGGAATTGATGTTATTACATTCTAAATATGAGAGTGAAAGAGATGAGGAAGGGACTCCAATTCTTGTGCATACCTGAAGCTATTACTAGTATATTAGTTTCAGGTATGATTCCGTATGAAGTACTGGTAATAGAAGTGAAAGAGTTTGCGGGTATTGGTTTTCAATCGAAGAGTCTTTCTACTTGGATCTTTACGGATATTACTTTTGGGCTTGTATCTGTTTTCATACAGTTGGCCACACCAGTCACACTCAACTTTCCGGGATATCCATTTTCATCATACAACACGCCACATCAATTATCATACTCGCTTTTTGGACGCCTGAATATAGTTACAATAAATACGAGTAGTCGTAGACATACTATTTTTCTCAACCCCAGGAAGGGTTTAACTACTTTTGACACTTCGAGCCGGAACAATAAACAAAGATTAAAACAATTGAGTTCTAAAACCGAGATTGCTTAGGCTCGTATAGACATCTAAGTGACTGTCACTTCGTCCTATTTATGCCTTTCATTTGATTAATCGCATCGCAATATATTTAGATAAAGCGCTCAATCCAACCTTGAGAGAGTACAGAGTATAAACTTAAAACAATGAATACGGGGAAATTGTGTCTCGTGGAATACAAGAACTCAGGATATCACATGTTCATCATGGTATAACTCGAGTATTGGATCGGTAGAACTCCGTGACTTAAGAAAAAGCTTATTTCTTCCTTCTAAAGCTTAAAAGATGGGCTGGGAGTCTAGATCACGATAGAATTCAGGATTCCATTCCTTGGATATGGAGCTGCGTTTTAATTAATTACAGGAGGGAATATCAAGGCAGTACATATCAAGTGGATGGGCTTTACTACCAAATGGTTGTGGTTGTATTCGAGGACGTTAAGGGAAGTCTCCTTTTCTTTTGGACGGCATCGTTTTAAAAGAACCAATATTGATGAGATCGCGAAAAATTGAGGTTTGGGTATCGAAAATTCGACTTGGTAATTAATCAATATCTGAAGATTAGGTATCTAGTCAACCAATCTCCAAATCAATTCATCAAGAAAAATGAACAATGTCACACCAATTAATACTCATTCTAAGATTGCAAAGGGGGAACATGTTGGCTGCCATGAAACCCATCCAAAAAGCATCCCGCCCCGCATAATCATTGCCAGCACCCCTGGGACCATCATTTTAAATATATTAATTTTAATATATATCAATTCTTAAACTTCAAAAGGTATCTCCTTCGTTCATCCGGGCTTCTCTCTTTAGTTCCGTCACCTCATCACCACCTTTCGATTCTCAATCATATATATAAGCTTTGCTCTGCAGTACACTCGTTTCTGTACATATACATTTCGAAAAGTTATCTATCGTTTACGGTCTATACAGTACCAACATTACTATCCCCATTCCTTTCAAGCAATAGCTTACGATTGATTTCGTACGTCAAACTCAAACTCAGTCAAAATGTTTATCTCAATCAAGCATTTGGCTACTGCCTCTACCATTCTATCTATTGCTCAAGGAGCAGTCATTGAAAAACGTGCTCTTTCGGGTCAAGCTACCTCTTATGGTGGTAATACTGCAGGAGGAGCTTGTTCATTTTCTACCTACACTCTCCCATCTAATATCTTCGGCACTGCGCTCTCCGACTCCAACTGGGCTGTTGCTGCACAATGTGGTCGTTGTGTATCTGTTACCGGTCCTGCCGGTAACTCGATTACTGCTATGGTATATATACACCCCCATATAGTCTTACATACAAGTATTCTAACCCCCCACCAAGATAACCGACGAATGTCCCGGCTGCGGAACCAACCACCTAGATCTCTACCCAGACGCCTTCACCACCCTCGGCTCCCTCTCCACCGGCATCCTCGACATCACCTGGGATTACATCAAATGTCCCATAACCACACCCCTCCAACTCCATAATAAAGAAGGAGTCTCGGCCTACTGGTTTAGCATGCAGGTCGTTAATGCCGTCGAGGGAATCTCAAAACTCGAGGTTTCGACTAATGGGGGTACGACGTGGCAGGGGACGACGCGTACGGATTATAACTTTTTTGAAAAGGCGCAGGGCTTTGGGTCGTTGGTGGATGTGAGGGTTACGGGGGTGAGTGGGAGTACGGTGGTGGTTAAGGGGGTGGCGGTTACGCCGGGGAGTGTGGTGACTGCGGGGAAGAATTTGTGAGCTTGTATCTAGGGGGGCTGGATTTAAAGCGTTGTGATGACTCTTACTAGATACTTGTATTTGTTTCGTATGAGTACCGGTACTGGCATTTGGGACTAGGTGCTCGTCGGAAATCTCAATTGCAATACGGTATATTGAAAGGACTCTTCATGTCATGAGATGATGAAAATGCATGTGTATATTGAATGAAAGATTGGAGAGATGCTATTTAAAAAGTAGGATAGAAGCATGGAAATGAATGCATATTCTATGTGTATAATTGATTCAAAAAGTTTCCGGAAAACGAATTGAGGAGAAGAGAGTGCTTGTAAGGTCGAAATGAATGGAAACAAATCTTATGCCGGTACCCAGAATGAATAATTAACTTCATACTGAGTACCAAATGTACCGAAAGTTTCGGGATACCCGTGGTTATTTAATGACCCGGTATAGCAAAACTTATTAAGAGCTTATTCGATCGGATCGGATCTCAGGAATCGACTCCACTTTTAGCTCTCCCGCCAGACCCACTTCGTCTACCATCTCACCCAATCCAATCACGCAGCCCAATCCACCAACAGCAAGATGCCCTCACTCTCCACTTCTATTTCTGCTTCACCCCACCAACCACAAAACACCCCGCACCACCCAAAAAAAAAACCCCCCACCCTCTCCAAAAACTTCAAAAACAAAAAGTAAGATGGAATCAAACCATCATGTTTCTTCAATCCAAGACGACTGTCTTTGGCGGTGCTGGGAATCGAACCCAGATTGAAACGGAATCTATCGTGTATATCCAATGAGGAAGAGCCACAACGTTACGTGCTACCATTACACCACACCACCTGGTTACAGGAATGTTTTTGATAATGATGAGAGCGTTTTTAAAAATGTATAGCGGAGAATAAAAGGAGCTGGGGAAAAAAAGGGAAAAAAGGGAAAATGAAGGAGTAGTAGGTTTTGATTGTTTTCAGTTTAGTAAATGCCTGTGATACAGGTAGGTATAGGTACGAATAAATATAGAATACATCAAGATAGAATGACGCTCCGCTGGCCCTTCGGGAACCACTGCCGTGGAGGCCTACTATTAGGAATATAATATGAAAGGAGCCTACAAGGTATCTACTCTTTCTATTTTGGCCCTAATATTATATGATTATATGTACCTGTACCGGTATTTTAGTCTACAAGCGTATTTCTTTTTTACTTGATTATTTTATTTAACTCTATCTCTGCCTCCTTATAATTGCGCTAATTAATCAACAACTTCTACTTAAGCCTTGTATTATATTTATTTTCTTGTCTTTTGCGTTTATGATAATCAAAACGTCAAAGTTAACTTACTAGAAGGCAACTTGGATAGAGGAGGAAGGGAAAAGATAACTTCACGTATTTTTATACTCAGATTGAAATACTTTCAAGTTGGGCTGGAATCGAAATATACTTGATTGATATATTTTGATTTCGTATCTATTAAAACATCCTGCGTATACTACTTCCAAGCGCTAATGATGGCCCATGTATCAGTATCGGTAGGCAGAGAAAAGCAATTAAGTGATATGGTCCATACACAATCTTCATTGAAGCGATAAGTCTATTGGATTTATTAAACTACTAGGTACTTACAAGCATTCACAGTTATCCCAAACATTGAGAGTTTTAAACTGGACAACAATCCACACTAATCGACACATTAAAGCCACAATGTTGGGAGGATAGGTGACTGCCAACATCACCTGTCCCTCATGAGCAGAGTAGGCTCTTCTGTGTGTAAACTCTCTGACTGGTGTGGAGGAAACACTCTGCAGCTGCTTCCTTCCAGTTCTGCTTGCTTCATCACCTCGTCTCCTTTAGGTTTTTGTGACGTAATATGGCTTTTATGGTGGATAGTTAGTATGAGTTGAGGTATTGTGAGGAGGAATTCGAAATGCGGAAATGCTCACATATCAAACTTGCATTTCCGTCCCATTGGATACTATTAGACCCACATCTACTCACAATCCCTATTGTAATGAGTACGACATCCGCGATTTCAAAATCAAAACAATCTGGAATCTTAATCGCATGATTTCAGAGTTGAAACAAATATCGACCCAAGCCAGACAGCCAATATAACTTTTAAGGTAGCCTTAGTACTACTCGAATGGATCTCAAGCTGTCGATAGGATACAAAAGCTGGTAGTTTCGACCTCGATATGCTGTGTACCAGCTTATGCGTAACTAACTTTTAGACATCTTTACTTCATGGTAGCGAAGGTATGAGATGTCTCGAGTGGACGACTCGAGGAAGTAGTTGTGGTGAAGGAAACATAGATTGTTTGTTGTCCTGCCTGGTAGGAGCTATAGCGGCATATTTCTTTTCGTTGGGCTTGCTTCCGAGACAATGAAAGTAGGCAGATGTGGGAGTCGCGACGGGACTGTTTTCGTGTAGAACAACTTCTGGTGCAGATGTTGGCCGGAGTTGCAAATACTTAAATTAAATGAGATATTTGAGGACTGAGGTGGTAGCAGATACTAGATAGGATGCTTTTATGAATCTGCGGAGACGGTCATGGTCAGTCTATGTCTCAGGGAATCTGGAGTCGTGAATGGGCCTTGGAAGCCCAGACGCTAGGGGCTTTGAACAGCATAGATTCATAGGAAAACTAATTGCCGAATTGAATGCATTGGTGAAGCTGGATATAGATAGTATCGTTGAGTGACACAGACACTTTAGGGATCATCAACATCGCTGCAGTGTAATTAGGAACAGCAATGAGAGTATCGATTTTCGGGTGATCTAGTTTCTTCCTGGTCGTGTAGGAAAGCGACTCGGGTTTATTCGACGTTGTCGTAATTTTAAGAGATTGAAGTGAGGTAAAAGTTGAGACTGATTTCGTCGTGGTCGTTTAGGAACTAAGATAGGCGGTGTGCGTTCCAAGACTTATATTGGCATAGAAGTTATGCTTGCGTAAATACATATTTGCCGACTCTTGAACAATTTTGGTAGTATATGTCTTGATCTGATCAGACGCAGTATGCTGCTACCATTCATACAAATCAGTTAGCGATCCTGCCAGAGTGTCATCCATACCAATACAAAAGTAGAAGAAATGTGGTATTGCTTCACTTATCGATAGCCATCTGCCATCTTAGTGGTAAGTTTGCAACATTACTACCCTCTCTCTGCCTCTTTCACTCGTAGTTTTCGTAGGTATTTCATACAGTACACACTCTTAAAGAGTGAAAACCGTCTTCGCTTCTATATATCGATGATGGTGAGATGAAAAGGCTTCGAGGCAGAATTGTTCCTCGTTGTCTACGTCTCTAAAGTAGATATGGGTGGGATAAAAATTATGTATCTGCTGGCTTGGTGACTTGATCACCCTGGCTTAACTTATTCAGCATTTTCTGAATCGATTCGATTCGGTCAGGGTGAGCTTGCTTGGAACGAATAGACATGGTATCAGAGTTCCTCGCATATTAATTTGAAAATTCGTGTTTTGCTTAACTTGCGTTTGGGTGTTGTCGTCTTCATCCTTATGATTGGGGACTGTGGCAGTTCTAGACAATGAAATCATCCAACTATTCGTGTCTTGAGCATTGGGCAAGCTTGGCTAGTAATCTGCTTATTGTCATTCGATGTAAACTGTTTTGACATTCCGAATTCGTGCCTGGTGATGATATTGAATGTTCAAGTCCGAGTTGCGTTGGTAATTGAGAGTAATTCGTTCAAAAGCAGCTGGTTTGCAAGACAAAGATTGTAGAGGCGGGAATGTTGGAGTATTAACTCGCAGGTTCATATGAAGCAATATGATACCGTTTCTCGGCAATCTTGCTTGACAGAGAGAGGAGGCAGCCAGATAGATCGAATGACCTTGTTTGCTTGCTCGCGACAGATAGTTCTTGATTTGTCAACTCCAATCCATTCTTTCACTAGAAGAGGCTCCATGCGACAATTCTTAACTTCCTGCTGCTGTTTGTTCTGTTGGGCTTTGTGGGACTACGAAGCGAGTTTAGTCATTGTGTATAATTGCTTTCCGGTTGTTTCGATTTTTCATGGTCGTTTGAACAATCGTATTGTTCTTCGTTATTAACTCTCGAGCCTAACAAGCACTTTCCAGCTAATTGTCGCATTCAAAGCAAACATTTTATTCGGTTGTTGGTTCCTTGTGTGTTTTGTGTGTGTTCTAATGCAGAGGTTGCTGTTGTTGCTATTTGAGCATTGAGCTATTGCACCTAGTGATTCATCGCATCGTATCGAAGTGTTCGTTGTTTCATCTGGTACTCTGCCAGCTTCTTTCTACCTGTAATCATAAATCAGCATAACATTCTCACCATTTTCGGCATACTGTGTTGTTTCCTCTCTGCTTGACAGCTCAGAAATACAAACAGTCCTTTCATTTACTTACTATATTTGAGCTACTAATCTAACCATCTTATCATAGTAATTCTGTTTAATTAAACAGTGTTCCTTTGTTTCTTCTTCTTCGATAGAATATATAATTCGAGACTCGATATAAACTTGTTATCAACAAGACCAGACCGCCTATTTCTAATTATATATAACCGTATCAAATTACATGGCATAAAAGAATATTGTGATAGGTTAGCGTTTGTCGCGTCAATATTGTAATCTTACATATCCTCACGTATCGTAAACACTCTTGATCTCTTCTACAACCATCATAAAGGACACCAAAATCGGGAGAAAGCACTGTCGCAAAGCTTGATATCACTGCAAATCCAATCGCATACAATCATCTTCTCATAGCCGTCCCATCTAATATGCATCTTTTGAGCCATACTTGTACATTAGCATTTTCTCATCTTATCTCATCTAGTCCTGATACATGTTTTGCCCTAAGTAGTTCGTCAGCGTGTTCTATTCCTAATGTCCCAAATCAACAACTTGGAAATGCTTGAAGTTGATACTCGGTTCAACCCTTTCCAAGTCGCATGTGGTGCACTCCGAACACAGTGTGCAAACTTTTGAGAGACTTGGTTGAATAGACGAACTTCTGTCTTATTTAGATGCTCTGGTGGAAGGTGGACGCTTAAGTAAACCTCTGTTTCGATTCTCATCGGATCAAATTAGATGTTATATCTATCCCACCCAGGATTTGTTTTCATCCGTCGACTGAACAGAATGTGGAAAGGTGATAATTCAGGCATGTCTGGGATGTTGGCCAATTTATCGAAGGCCGCATCTAATTAACAAATCGATAATGAGTAGAACACGATGCGATGTATTAATATGAAAGGAATGTCATCTTACATCTAATTCGTCAATGGGGATATGAGTATGTTGAAGTTAGGATTCTGATTTTGGCCTGGAATAACTCATTCCCCAAGGCTCCGAGCCCAAGCGATGTATGTAATTTCATATTGTTTAATCTAATATTGCTACCCTACCTCCAACAAACGAGAATGAGAGCCAAAAGATATCAGAGATCAGTTTCCGCTTTTTGTGATTCCGTCTTGGTATATATGTTTGAAAATTTGTTCTTACTAATGTCTTTACTTGCATCAAGAGGGTAACATCTAAATATATCAGGTTAGCAACAAGAATGAATATTAGCTTAGTGGCTGCTTCTGAACCTGTATTAAAAAGCTAAACATTGTAGATAAGACCTAGGCTGTTTGTTTTGTCCGAGTAAAGTAAGACCAGAAGTTCGAGAAGAAGTGCCCAACTATCTTCTTGAAGATTATTTCACGAGATTATTTCTATGAGCCTTTCTTCAATGAGTGGATATTCTTGAGAGAAAATAATTTACGTGACAGGACCAAGTCTTTTCGGGATCCTTGCGACGATTTCCGAGTCGGGAGGAACATTCGTGGATGTAAAAATTGTCGGCCTTCAGTGGATTAGTCTACTCGGGTACCTTCAAATTTTTAGCTAACTGAGCTCAAGCCCTTACTACATACAGCCTAGTTTTTATCTTTCAAAGTTACTAATGCAAGATTGTAGCCCAAAAGTGGATATAGACTCATTGATCAAAAAACCCATTTTATTGAATCTTCCAATCATATGATATGCTTAGCTTTAGCCTCATTATAGAAGTTAACCAAAAGGGTAAGGGCTTAAGCTCAGTTAGCTGAGATTTGACGGTATGCAACACAATACGGAGAACCCATAAAATAATTAGAGGCAAAGCATCGGGGCTAAGAGTTGTCCTTTTTTAATTATGATACATACAACAATGCTATCTTCGTGCTATGGCTACTCTGGTAAGCACTGCCTAGAAAGAGCTACTCTTGTAAGCACTGCACAGAAATAGTTTGAATTGATATGATGCTTGTGCCCGAAATGATTCATTGACGGCTGTATCATCAACTGCTTGCAACCCTTGCTTTAACTTTAAGCCTTTGTTTGATCTATCTCGCAGATCACTTTGATTAATGTTCTCCCAAATAAATTAAATCTAGTAGTACCAAGTTCCCGTAAACACATTCTACTCGAGTACATCGCCAAAGAATTTGTGGAAGGCGCTTACTCTCCTCGCGGTTAATTTAAAACTTATGCCGTCATTCATTTATAAAAGTTTCAACCTTCTCCTGCCCGAAGATCCGAGTCAGTCTGGGATGCCGGTGTTTTCTCTCTGTGAATTTCATGGCAGATTGTGATATGTCTTTCTTCATGGGCGCAAGACTTCAAGACGACCCCCACTTGTGAATGGCAACTCATTAGACTTTTCTCCCACCATGATACCACGTGCGTCCGTCTCCGTGCGCTTGGATCTGTAGCAAATTTTGAGATGTTCTTTTGACCAGACTATTCGAGGGTTGATATTACCTCAGACCTTATGTCTCGGCAGCAATAGCTGGCTGGCTGGGCATGAAATTATGTTCTTTTCGATCTCGGACCGGGCTGGGTATTCGAATTCACGTTGTTCATGCATGGACTCCTATCCCAATATACTTCAAGTTGTTCCTCAAGCTCGAGTATTTTGAATTCATCCTCGATATTGTGATGTGTTAAGTTAATTTGACCAAATCGAATTAGAAAATCGTCGGAAAGTTGAGAAGACTCCAAGTGCATGCATGCTGTGTAATTATATATAAAGGGAGAATGCTAACGAAAAACTCCGAACATAATACATAAACTTCACTCAAGAAACTCAGAACGAATCGTTAGGTGATGTTCAGCCGAATATTTGAGTAGTTGAAGCCCAACATCCTTAACCCATCATTCCAATGATCCAATCTTCATTTATTTCTACTTGAAATTCAAGACAAAAGCATATGAGGTTACTTGCAACTATGCCTCCCCCACGCCGTTTTTGAACACACTCATCTACTGCAGCACTTCAGTCATGCGGAGGGAGAAATCCTTTCCATCTGCACCTCATTTCAAGAGCTTCACTAGCTTAAGTTCAAGGATAAAGTTCAGCGTATCCAGAACCTAAATAACACCCGTGAATCAAAATACTAGGGGAGAGCTTCCTACCCCACCACCTTCACTAGTCTCAAAAAAGATCCCGTCGTTAAATTCTTTTCTCTCGACTGAAGAGGATTGACTGAACAATAGTAGTTTGCTCATAATCGTGAACATCAAATTAATTCAAACTGATCACCCCGAGAGGGAGACTCATCGCAGAATGTCTTTCTTCTTCATCGAGAGACAATGGATGGACTATGATTATGTTATGGCGACTTCTACCATCATAACTCATTCCTTTCTAAAGAGATAAACTCCCCAGTGTAACAGCGCTATAATTGATTTTAAGATTCAATAATTTGGAAGTTCAACGGGAAGGTAGAGAAAGATAGAGTTCTCATCATGATTAATCAATCGACAGAAGGATCTACAGTACCTCTCAAACAAAATGGAGATGTTGTCGTCTTACAAGTATTGTTGATCGACTAACCGACCACCATAGAATAAATATTTTCCTCGAGCACAAACTAAATAGTCGCTATACCGTCATCCATATGTATAACAACAGCAAATTTTGCCTGGATAGAGAGGAAAAGCTAAAACCGCGATTCAAACAGAGATTATACAACATGTGACCAAACCTTTGCTCGCATCGCAGGAACATGCATCTTCCCCTACAACCATAATACATTACACCACAGCCGAGTTATGGTATCAACTAACTTCATCATGACGATCTGAACTCTCTCTCATCATCAGTGTAATAGTATAGATAGATAATCAGCAACGTCCAAAGTTCTTCCTAGAAGATGTTATTGCATGTATGCATGCTCAAAAAACGACTTCGTCTTGCATTGATTTCCCTCACTTTACTATGCTGTAATCTGCCAATGATAGAGTATAGTACGGCAATTCTACTCTGCATTCTACTCTGCAGAGAGGTTCGCACTTGAGACGATTGTGATGATATGATGGGCTGAACGAAAAGGATATTTCTGCTACTCTCAGCCCTTGTTCAATCTGACAGACATACTGGTGAGACGACTTCGTTTCTTGATTTCTTGATGTGATGGAGGCCGTAAAGAAGAAATCAAAGATGATGGGAATGAAGACGACGAAGTGAGTGCTAGTTAGGTGGAATTGACGTGGGTAGTGGTGTTATAAGATTCGTATCTGACCGAGGAGAGAAAGCAAATAGTAAGTAGTCTTCGACTTCGATTCATATTAGAAAAACACAACATCAGCCGTCAGTTAATAGACGCCTCTAAGAATGGGAAGAGGGGCAGTGGATACCGAGCGGATCCCCCTAGAGCGTGTATTTCCTATTTTCTGGACCCTCTTTAGTGGATACAAAAAAGACTCAGTCTATATATATCAGATCTCTGGTCATATTTTCAATCAAAAACAAACTATCAGGGGCTGTAACTCAGTGGTAGAGTGCCTCGTTTGCATCATGTTGATCGTCTAACGTCACATGGCTAAGCTTCGATGAAGTCCAGGGTTCGATACCCTGCCGCTCCAATTGTTTTATCTTTTTTGTTTTTGTACTGGAAAGCTTTCGTAAACAATTCGATTGGAAATGTTGTATTGAGAGAGGAAGAGGGGGGTGTTTGTTGGATGGGTGGTTTAGGTTCAGACTGGAACATGGGATTGAGATCCAGACTCTCTCGGAATTCGCTCCTCTCCTCCGCCCCTTCAAATATCTAGCTGTTTCTGATAATTAGTGCTGTCTATGAAGTTCTTGATAGTTTAATTTCGTATGCTTTTTTGCAAAGATTTTTCGTGGTTGTGGGTTAGTGGGGTTGAAGGGGATGTTTCGGAGATAAAGAAGCCAACTCCACATTCGGAGTTAAGCATATAAATGGGCTGGGATCAAGTATATATATATCATTAATCAAATGGAAAGTACTCCGTATAGCATCAATAGTAGGTTTGTCAGTTTCTAACAAATTGATTAGAGTTAGGGCAATAGTCTGAGTATCCTGCATGCCCAAATGTTGGAAACCTAATACGTGAAGACCAGGTTCTTGACAATCTAAATTGAAGAATATTATGGAAATATATGGTTTGTGGGTGTCTAAATCAGTATTTTAAAAGTAATTGTTATACCTCACCATCCTTCCCCTCCCGAACTTCCTCTGGCTTCGGCTGTACTGTCCCTAACTTCTTCAACATCCCAATCTTTCCAATATTTCTGAGCCCGACAATAGTCAAAGCCAGTGATGCTGCCATACAACCCACACAGAACCATTCCACAGCCCTTAGCCCATACAAGAATGCTTGCAGCTGCGATTTCCCTTGCTTCAACTGTTTTGATTGTACAGACTGCTGAATTGCCGATGTGATGGGTAATGGCATGGCTCGTCCAATGGCTGCCATAGTCTGAAACATAGCTCCGGCGACTGATTGATCCTTGCGAGGAAGTGATTGAGTTGTGAATAAACCGAGACATGGGTAGACTGTATCAGCACCGAAGGCTGCAAGTGACATTGCTGGTAAGCCGAAGGCGAAATATGATGTACTGGGAGGTATTGGTACAGCAAACAGAAGATTGGCAATCATTGCGGAGCCGAGACCGAAGCTGAGGATGTAATCGCCATTGATTCGAGCGAGTAGGTATCCGGATCCAAAAGTCGTGAGTACTGTAGAGTTGTCAGAATTATTTCTTGTGGAAGAAGATATTGAAAACATACTACCAACCACACCTAGTGGAATGTACCGGAGAGCAGTTTGTATGGGATCAAGAAGTTGGAAATCTTGGTAGCTATACCCAAATTAGCTTTGTCAATTACGAATTCAGATTGATGACTTACTAGTAAGTGGTATATAGGCAGAAATTGGTGAAGCCAGCCGAGAATAAAGTGATAATAATCATAGCGATGGAGAATTGCTTATGTCTAAACGTCGACACTCTCATTAGTGGCTCTTTTGTGGTCTTTGTCTCACGATCATGTTCCCAGAGAACAAATCCTATGAGTAAGCATCCAGAAATAACTATGATCGCAATGACCGAAGCCGCCTCCCATCCAGATGATCCCCCTTGTGATAAACCAACGAGTAATAATAATAGACCTGCAGTGAATAGGAAAGCACCAATCCAATCAATTCCCGAGGCACGCATTGTATCTTCGTCATCGCCTCTAGGCGGCTCATTTGGAACCACAATTATTGCACTTACGGCGATAGTAAGAGAAGCACCAGCTATCACAAAGAAGACAACTTTCCAACTCGCCCATTGAGAGATAATTCCACCCTGAATAATGAATTAGGATAACCAACGGACTCTGGAAGGAAGGAAGGCACGTACTAAGAGATTTCCCAAAACTTGACCCATTGGGGCACCACCAGAATAGAACGCGAAGCTGTAGTTCTTCACTCGTCCAGGTGGAATGGTATGTCCTATAATACCAATTGCTGTAGGGATAGTAACAGCAGAAGCTAGTCCATGCAACGCCCGCATCACATACAAGCAAATCTCAACCGGAGAGAACGCGGTCCCAACACAAGTAGCAGCCGTGAAAATCGCACCTAGAATGAATAGCAATTTCCTGCCATAAACATCCCCAAGTTTACCCCACAAGAGTAGAAATGAGCCAGACGTCAACGCATATGAAGATACCACCCATTGCTGTCGAGCCTGAGGAATATCAAGATCCCGAGAGATTTCAGGTAAAATGATAATGACTGACTGAGCAGCAATTGTCTGTAGAAATGTTATGATAGTTAGACATCGTTCTGAAACACACGATGTTACTTACAACAAGAAATGTAGCACCCGTTAGAACAATGACCATAGGTGCTACTTGTCGTATTGTCACCTCCTTTTCCGAGAATCGAGTCTCGACCCTCACAACTACCGGTTCAACTGCCGCCTCCTCCAATTTACCCTTCTCGCGCACGACATTCTCAAAAGAGATTCTCTGGAGCTCGTCGCCATTGTTCTGTGATATATCATCACTCTGAGATCTCCGTCGCGCCATATCTCATACACAATGGACAAGTACGGGTATATTGAGAAGGAATGGCGGTGATAAATGACATTGTTTATGCAGATCTACCTTTACCTTGCTGCTAGGACACATCCATCTCGACCCCCACTCTCGCGGTCCATTCCTCATCTGACAGCGTAATCTAGGGGTAAAGAGTGCTCTCAGACAGAACTCCTTTCCCATCATGGTAACTCCCCTGAGAGGGTACGCCTACGATTACGTAAGAACGCTTTGGAGAGAAAGCCATTGGTCCTTCTGAGGATTACTAATTATTATGCGGCCGCTTTAATCTGCAACGAATACGATCACTGGTGATGCAACCCAAGAAATTTGTATCTTCAGACTCTAAACATCAACTTGCAAATAATATAGAATGTGGTCTTCTCTCTATATATCATCTCTCCGGTCTCTAAGAAATGTTACCGCAAATCCCCGCATTAATATGGCCACAATGGCAACAAGAACCTACAATGTTCGTTTATCACAAGGGTCATAGTATTGCTATACACCTGCTCACCATCGATTAGGATGCGATCAAGGCCCTGAATAGACTTCAAACGCCCTACGAAGTTCTTCAAAAACGACGGGAAGCCGGGATCAAACTCGATGGAGGTGCCAATCAAGAAATGAGACAGCATTTGACTCGAATCGGATACACCGTATTGTTCAACCTCTCTTCCTGCTTTTCAATCACTAATCCACGTCTAGCAAGATGACCTCGAAAGATTGAACATCACCCACGTTGCTGGTACCAAAGGTAAAGGATCTACGTGCGCCTACGTTGATTCCATCCTCAACCGGTATAGGAAGTCACATGGCCTTCCCCAAAAAGTCGGACTCTTCACATCACCCCATCTCATCGCCGTGCGAGAAAGGATCCGAATCAATTCCGCTCCTCTCTCCGCTCCTCTATTCGCAAAATATTTCTTCGAAGTATGGGATCGTCTGGAAGCAGCCGCAGCTTCTTCGAGCGTACCGTTTGAGAAACCTGTTTATTTCCGATACTTAAATTTGATGTCTTATCACGTTTTTCTTCAAGAGGGTGTCGATGCCGCGATCTATGAGGTCGGGGTTGGGGGCGAGTATGATTCCACGAATATTGTGGATCGACCGGCGGTGACGGGTATATCCTCGCTAGGGGTCGATCATGTGTTTGCACTCGGAGAAACGATTGATAAGATCGCGTGGCACAAAGCTGGGATTCAGAAGGCGGGAGTACCATCATTTACAGTGAACCAAAAGCCAGAAGCGATGGAAGTGGTAGTTGAAAGGGCCACGGAGAAAGCAGTGGAATTTTTCCAGGTAATCAGTTTAGACCCCAGACTCAAGACCGTGAACATAAAACCTGCTGCAGAATTTCAAAGAGGGAATGCAAGTCTTGCCATACGTTTAGCCGAGACCGTGCTCCAAAAATTGGATCCCCAATTCAGAACCTCCCTGGATCTTCTACCCCAGAAATTTGTAGATGCTTTAGAGCAAGTCGTCTGGCGCGGGAGATGCGAAACCAAGGTTGATGGAAACGTCACGTGGTATTTGGACGGAGCACATACTGCAGATAGTATCGAAATCGCAGCAAAATGGTATCGTGATGAAGTAGCTAATAAGTTAGTATACTTGTGAGCGTTGAGCTCATCAACATGACATAACTAACTAACCTACTCTAGAACCGGTCCTCGAGTTCTAATTTTCAATCAACAAGGCCACCGTGAAGCCATCGGACTACTCGAGGGACTGCACCGCGCAACCCGAAGGTCTATCAAATTCAACCACGTCATCTTCTGCTCAACCTCCATTCAGAAAAAAAGTACATCTAAAATAGGTAATTAAAACACCTACCAAAAAAAGAAAGACTAACCCCCACCCCCTAGAATTCATCAACCTATCCACCGACCCGCAATCCAGACTCACACTACAAAAAGCCTTTGCCGAAAAATGGCGCACACTCGATTCCGACCCAGAAACCCAAATACACGTTCTTCCCAGCATCGAAGAGGCCTTTAAATATGTGCGCAGAGTGGCTACGGATGATGCGCACGCTCAAGTTCTTGTTACTGGGAGTGTGCATTTAGTTGGGAGAGCGCTGGGGAGTTTGGAGGTGGATGCGTTGTAGGGGGGAAGGGGGGGACTTGTGGAATTATAATACAATACTCGAGTAGGGGTGAGGAGCGCACGGGAGGAAGACGGTATTACCTTGATTTTTGTAGGAGAGGAGAGGAGAGGAGAGGAGAGAGGAGGCACTGGATACCAAGGAATTCACGTATCTGCGACGTTATTGCTCAACCAATATAATACTTAAAGAAGTTTCTATTTTCGTGGATTTATGCTTTGCCCAAATACTCGTACATGTAATATAGCTCGCTTTCTGGTGAATTTCACAGACCAGTATTGAAATTCTCATTAAACATTAGACCCAGTGTTTCGATCGATAGATAACATCTTTTCGACCAAAAATATGTCGGAGGGAGACCATACGTTTCCCACGGTAATCATAGGCCTACTAGCCCCCTCAACTCGCCCCACTCACCTACCACTCAATACAACCAGCCCGAGAGGGAGTAGGCATCTTTAGTTAGTCCTCGATTTCAATTAGTCCGTCCTCTTATGGTAGTACCGTTTGATACCTATTTTGGGCTCGGGGGGCTTTTGTAGTTCTCGCTCTCTCGTACTCCTCTGCTGTTCAAGAACCTTCATCAGCCCACCGACCAGATGCAGACTTCCAGTCACAAGAACAAAAAATCGTTCCTCGTCTTTCGATACCCTGTGCACAAGTTCTACAGCTTCTTCAATACTCGCATATTCCATACACAGTTGGTTACAATCTAACAATGAATAGTATTTGGATGCCGACTCCTGTTGACTGAGATCCTTGTCACCTTTCTTAATGGCTTCGCTCTTGAAAGGTGTATTGGTACAAAACGCAGCAAAAGTAAATGATTTCCAACGAAAGTCAGATATGCTCTGTAGTAGTGTCACGATAAGTGCCTTGGGGTCGCGGTCTTGTTGATTAAAGATTAGCATGCTTTTCGTGTCGGGGGCGACTTCCTCCTCGGTGGCGCGCGTGACTTTCGAAGCGTACCAAAGGCCAGTCTCCTTGATACTGTCCACTGTGTGAGCACCATCGATGAACCATGTGATATTCCCAGTTACCACAACTTCACATCTACCGGCCAATTTCATTGACTTTAGCCCCTCTAGAAATTGGCCTGGGATTGGTTGCTGAGAAGATAAGAGTTCGGAAGGGCTGGGTACATCTTCAAAACCTAGTGCTTGTAAATGTGATGCCGAGACAGCCATTGCCAGACTCGCATTATCCTTCTGGAACTCTCCTTCAGCTCCTAGTTCAATGGTTCCGTCATTGAACCCTGAATGTCGATTCACAACCTTCAATTCAGCATATTTTTCCTTTGCGCGACTCTCTAGAACAAACTGCGCTTCTTCAAGCTGCGGAACTGTAAACGATGGAACGCCTCTTTTCATGATACCAGCCTTGTGCCAAGCTATTTTATCAACAGTGTCTCCCAAAATTCCAACATGATCGATGCCGAGTTTCGTGATCGCGGTGGCAGTGACTGCTTCCGCAGGTAGTATGTTCGTGCTATCATGTTCCCCTCCAATGCCGCATTCGATGATGGCAGACTCTACTCCTTCTTTCATAAATGTATGTAGTGCCATGATAGTAAGGTAGCGAAAATATCCAGGCTTGGTCTCTGACGAAGTAGGATTTGGATGCGGGGTATCAGATGCGGAAGCAGCATCGGCAAATCTATCCCAGAGCTCGAAGAAATAACGCGCAAATAGGATCTCGGATATAGGAGAGCCATCAATTTGTATTCGCTCCCGCACTGTCATCAGGTGTGGTGAAGTATATAGCCCAATCTTTCCAAGAGCCTTTTGTTTTGTATTCCCTGGCACAACCCCATTGTCACCATCTTCGTATCGATACCGTCGCAGAATACTATCAATCATAGCGCATACACTGCCCTTTCCTTTTGTCCCAGCTACGTGTATACACTTCAGTCCATGCTTTGAAAAATCTCCAGCTTCGTAACCCGCCTTGCGCGTCCACTCTAGCATTTCCGGTATAGCATGTAGGTTCATATCCTTCGATGTGTTTGATATGGAAGAAACGATCGCTCGGTTGGACTGCAAAGTGTCTAGGAGTTTTATCGCATCCTCGTAGCTACGGTCTTTGGAAGCCATCCCGCTCGAAAATCGAATATGATGCTGAAAGCTGCGAGCATATAGGAAAGGTTCAGCTGCTACATTTCGAATTAAACGGTGGCACATGAGTGACATCGTTAATTATGAATCTGTATAGTAAGATATTCTAGAACATACTCTAGGTAAGATATCAAAATGTCTTCTCAATTGCAATGTATGATAATGATGATGTAATGTTACTGCGTGAGCAACAACAGGACGAACGGGCTAAAGTGATGTTCGTCGTTTCACCGCTTTGGGCAGAACACAATTTGTTGAAACCGGAAATAAACTTCAGAAAGTGGTCTTATTCCCAGTCGATGTAAGTTTCTACAATTTGGCGCTAAATGATGACCATGTTGTAAAATGACATTTCCAAACTTTTCAGATATGCAACAATTGATTTATGAGGGAAATGGCACGTGGTCGCTTACATAATACGGTTATTTTTATCGCTTCCTAGCATTACACATCTCAGTGAACATTGAACCATTGAATTTGTCCACAATTTTGAAACATCAACCTTACCCAAATACACTCATACCCCGAATCTAACTACTATACTATGGTTGCGGTGCAACATCTCAACTCCTTGAGCTGTTGTAAAAAGCACTCTCTATAGCCGTCTATTATGTCCTCGCTCCCTCTCCCCTGAATTGCTTCTTTCGGGCCCTTTCTTTGGTTGGGCTTGTCAGGATGGTTTTGGAACCTGTACATTCTACGGACGCAGCTCGTTTTCTTGGAGTTCTCAGATGTGGGAGTGACAATGGCATATCTGAGTCTGAGCTATCGATATCGAATTTTCCTCGCGCTTTGCTCTTCTTAGGGGTCTTGTTCTTTGACTTTCTCCGACTGGAAGACACCAATTGAATGACTGAATCCGATTCAATAGCATTGATATCCTCATTCTTTATGTTTGTCTCTTGAGTTACTGGTGGTGAAGGATACAATTTATTGGAACGTTCCTTTGTAAGTCCATCGGCTCCATCCTTCGCAGAAACTAAAGCAGATTCTTCGCCATCATCGATGTCCTTGACCGCTCTCTTTTTGTTTATCGAGGGAGATTTTGGTGCTCCACGTTTGCAAGAGTATATAAGTTCTTCCGAATCATCTTCGCTGTCAATTGAAATGGCGGTGGCTTTTGATGCGCCTGGCGGACTTTGCTTGGAGGGATGTGATGAGCTTGCCATGCCTCCTCTCAATACCTCTTCTAGGCTGGGAAGGGAATCATTATCGCTCTCGGCCGCTTCCAAGTCAGAATATGCGGCGAGCCTTTGACCATCCTCCCAGCTCTCAACGACATCACTTCTGTTCCGCTCGTAAACTTCGGTAGGGTCTTCGGTATCTTCTCCTTCGTCATCATTGAAAGTTTCGACTTCATCCGCGACCACAAAACCATCATCAGAAATATAAGATCCAACGTCGGAAGCCGCTCCATCATCCTCGCTGCCTAATCTTCTACCACAGTAATTGACAATCTCAGGTGGTCTTCTCACTCTTCTGTACGACAACGGCGTGCGCCGATGGTCATCAAGCCATAGTTGATATTCTCGATCGATTTCCATAAGCCGAGGTCGCCAAATACAATTACCTGGCTCTATAAGCCATCTCCATTTCCCAGGCTAATTGTCCCAAATCTGGCGGAACTCTGCCTTTATCTTGACCAAACCAAATTATAATCGATCCGGGACTCTTTTTCGAGCGATTGAATTTGTGGAACTGAACAATCTTGTCAGCATAACCAAATTCATCAAATCGGATTTTATTACATTACATCGGCAAACTCAGTGCCACCCGCACACTCATTGAGTATCCATTGAACGTAGCTATACTCTAGGTCCTGAATGAGAATCCCCTCATGCCTGCCAAACCACATTGGAGTGGAACCTGGACGCTTTAATTCTTTCTTCTCAGACCAAGCTTTTTTTCTATCAAAGAGATCTTTCAAAGTGAGGATCTATAATCATTTCATTAGGGCGTGACGTATATCTGAGGCGGAAGAAGACTTACCATATCTGAAGCATCATCGGGTGCCTTTTCATATTCTCTAACAGCCCACTTTATATAATTTTTGTTTAATTGGATCATTTCATCATACGACCTCCCTTTGTGTTTTGTTCCAACATTGATGATTTCCTCTCCAGGATTTGGTTCTTCGTCGCCGTCCTCTACTTCGTCCTCGTCGCTGTCCTTATCACCTGCAGCTTCTGCGTCACTTTGCACGAGCTCGCGCTCATGATCAAGATCACTCGGACCGTCGACACTGTCATAGCCGTTCACATATTCGTCATAACTGATACTCAGATGTTCGTTAGCCATTTTTCACCAATTCGTTAAAGTCGCAACGCCGGTTTATTTGTACAAGTAGGTAGATAAGTGGAAGAGCCCGCTGCCAAGTTTAATGACCGGTCCAAAAAGTAATGAATGCAGGATTTCTAGCTCATGAGTGTTTGACAGTAGAGCGACAATGGTTCAATAGTAAAATTGCATCGATAATTGACTCGGTTTCTGCAGAAAATCTACCGGTATCAAAAATTGCGAGGCTATTCAGAAGGGGAGACATCAAGTTCGTTTGTACATGAGGTCGAAATTACTACTAATAGTCTGACGTACACGCATATGGCCCCGCTTCTAGAGTTTCCATTGTTTTAAAGCTACTCGTGTCGCCACGCCAGAAAGTATGCAAATCGCCGCTACTTGATAAGGAAAACAGAGGTATTCAGCCAATACTATTTCTTCATTTCCATTAATTCAACTAATATCAGATCCAGAAATCGAAGATTCCGTTTTCAAATGAGTAGAAATACAGTACTCGTAAGTATTGTGGATTATTATGCGAGGTACCGATAAGAGACTTCAGCCCACTTAGTTAACTGAGTTGCATACTTTCTGACCCCGCATATGGAGTATGGAATTAGTGGACCACTTATGCGGGGTCACAATTTCTAGTTCGAATTGATCGTTAGAAATTGTATGGGTGAAAATAGCAATTAATAAGTCACATTACCCATCAAGTTGTCTCAATGCCCAATGATCGATCGATTTGTGTCATTTAATCAGCTCTCTCATATTGTGTATCTAAAAAGCTAACATAGTCTCGCACGTTACAAACAGATGCATCTCATTAATGTGTATGTAACTGAATCCCAATCCTCCAAATAAAGCTCCCAATTGCCAGTATATTAATAAATTTAAAAGTCTTTTTAAAATCTTTTAGATAACTCATCATTACTTTTTTTATAAATAAGAATATATAAAAAAAAAGTTTTAAAGTTTCCACTTATTTTGCTAATAAACATCGATGGCTATAAAATTATTAAAGTTGATTAGAGATTCTTGTAATCAAAACTCATTCAAATTAAAAGAATATATAATTAGATTTGTTTCTAAAAGCTGAATAGCCTATAATATAATACAAACTTAATAAGTGCTAATAACAAATTTTGGTATTAAAATTCCAATAGATAAAATAGAAGTGGTCTAGTTACTAGTACTATAAAATGAGGTCGAAATAAAGTTCGAGGCTAAATTGTAAAATATTGGATGATTGAAATCGAGAGACCGAGAAATCGAGAAATCTAGGAAAATCGAGTAAGAAAACCGACGTATTGGTAAGTGAATTTGAAGCTGTGGTGCGAGATTGAGAGTCATTTCGACTAGGCTAGAGCTATTTCTACGAGGTCAGAGCTTCAAGATTGAAATTACTAATTGAGGGAGGGTGCGGGGTAGTGGTATGACCGGAATCCGGAGTAGGTGAATGTGGTAAAGGCGGTGTAGAATGGGGCTGTGTAGAGAAGAGAGGAAAGTAGAGGTGGTGGAAGGGGTAGAAGATTCGAGGTGAATGGGGCGGAATTTGGGTTTTGAGACTAGAAGCTGATCGAATTTTTCAAAGGTGATTGGAGAGGGTGGTTTGTACGGAGAGTTTAGTAAAGAGGTCAATAGAAGAAGGGGAAGGAGGATGAGGTTGTTGTAGAGTTACGGATATGTGCCAGGAGGAGGAGGAGGGGTCAACTGTGAAGAGGGGATTGATTATGTTGTAGTATAAAATTGTAGTTTTAGTATTTGGCTTTCAGCTGATATGTGACGGATGTAGGTTTTGTGAAAGTGGTTGTTACATAGCAGTGTCTGTAATAGGTTTTCACTGCTTTATTCCTATAATTACCAATAATACCAACCAGCAGCTCCAAATTCCAATGAGTTCAAGTTAAGATTTCCTCCTAGTAATCTCATTTCTGTCCTCCCCTCCAAGTCCGGTCCTTCACCATTACGAAATCCAACATTCAATACAAGTACAACGTTCCAAGTTTTTTTTTGTCGCACTCACAAATTCTGCACAGATCAACACCTCATTAATCACATCATGACGTGATAATCCGTAGCATCTAGCCTCCAAGTACCCGTACGATGCAAATCTCCAAAGTGAGTTCTATAATGAGAATTACGGATTTCCTTTCACGGGATTTTTGCATGCGAAGCAACCTGAACTATGGTTTTATGTCCGTGATCCTGTCTGTGGTGGCAGGATAACTTAAAACTACGAAGAGATCCTTTCGTAGGGTACGAAAAGAAATCATGTGCTCTAGTATATTATTAAGACTCTGAGATGCTGTTCCATGTTTTCGTGTCGTCACACTCACTACTCGAGTATAGGGTGAAATACTTGTCATGAAAAATTTCAAACATCCATTATACATCTATGAGAATGCAACGAATGTAATAAATGTAATGAATGTGATGAATGTGATCATAATGATAGGGGGTATAGAATATACATAAAAATCGATACATCTATTCTATTCCCTATATCCTACGAGTACTACCCTACTACCCTAGCTAGTAGTACAAATCATCATGCAAGAATGGTATAGTATGGTTGGTATACGCAGAGCCTGAGAAAACCACAATCGCAAATTCAATCGCAAACGGCCATACAATGAAAACACAAAACGCATAAGCGAACAGAAACCCGACCCTCCATACTGTAGAGTATAAACATTGTAAAACAGCAGAAGAAATCTCAAACCTCCACCAAAGAAACGCTCGCTAAAATCAAATGATACATAAATCATAATTCATAAACTCATCAATCAGATCATAATCCCGCAACACTCATTAAATCTTCGACACCATCATAGGGATCCTCATCCGCCTCATCCACGACCCCTCTCACCACATCTCCCGCATTTTTCTTCTCTTCTTCATCTGCATCTTCGTATCTACCTGAGACACTCACCACATACCGCACTTCTTCAAATCCCATAGGGATACCCTTCCATAGAGCTAGTTGTCTCGATGTTCTGACTGCGTGTCCGATTTCATGTCCATTGAGCTTGTACTTCGCCAATGTGGGTAAATTTGCTCGGAGTTCCGAGATATTTATCGTGGAGGGATTGAATAGCGATTCTAATGATTCGAGCTGTGTGATATGCGTTTCCCATATTTTGGTTCGTTGGGCCAAAGTAAGAGGAGAGTAGCGGAGCGAAAGTTGAATGCGAGATTTGAGAACCTCGTCCATAGCATAAATAGGCGAACTCGTGAGAATGATAATCCCGTTGTATGACTCAATTACACGTAAGAATACAGAGACTAATGCGTTGCGATGAAGATCTCCCAAGGTCCTTTTCTCGATAAACATATCGGCTTCTTCGAGGAGTATGACGCATTTCCAGACTTTTCCAAGATAGAGAATCTGTTCGAGGGATTTTTCGAGTGCTTCTGGTGTCGTTCCTATCTCGCTGCATGAGGTTATGTAGAGTGGTTTTTCGACCACCTCTACCACGCTTTCTGCTGTCATTGTTTTACCAGTTCCAGAAGAGCTATTAGTTCATTATTAGCCTAGAAATCGAAGGTCCAAGTTTGTTGGTCGCTTACCCGTGTAATAGGATAATTGAGCCAGTTCCCTTTCTACCGATGAGTCCTGGGCTCTGCTCTTCTTTGATTTGGTTTGCGACTAAAGATGTGATGAGGGTCTTGGTGTCGTTATCTCTAGCTAATGAATCGAATGCATCTTTGTTCCATTTCACCGCGTACATGCGACTAACTTCGAGATCGGCTAATGAAGCACATTAGTAAATAGGACAGCGATCGATGGATTTCGTGTTACAAACCCCATTTCTTTTCCTGTATGTTGAAGCCAATAATGGTGCTGGGTAACAGAAGTGTGAAAACACCTTCTGGTGGTACATCAGACGCCATAGCTAAGGTACCTAAATCGTCTCGATTATGGGCTTCCGTTCCAGCGGATTTGGAATGCAACTTCTTGTACGTTTGGACGTCAATCATATACCTGGACTGTCCCTGTAAAGAAGTTTGATATTAGCAAACGTACGAGTATAAAGTCATTGATTGGGTTCCCCACAATATCGTCTTCCGACTCATCTTCTTCACTATAGTATATGTAGCAGGGATGGCGGAATTTCCAGAACATTTCTCCTTGTTTTCGAAGCGAGGTTCCAATAGTGGGGTCGGCGTACCGCATTGGATAAGTGCTGAGAGCAGTGATTTTTACCACTTCTTCTGAGTTCTTGAAATCATCAACCGTGATTGACTCAACGTTCTCTTGAAAAAGACCATCAAACGTCCAAGAAGATACGAGTAAGGAGGGTGCCAACGTAACAGACTGTCCTCTCTCTTTCGGACTTCCTCCTGCTTGTAAATGAAGCCAAGATTTAGTTAAGTACGCCTTCTTCTTGCCCTCTTCCTCTTTAACAGTACGCAATATGACGGTTTCGGGGCTCTGTTACTAAATTAGTTGATTCTCCGATATTGGACATGGCTATATGTGCCAGGAATTCACCCACGTAAAGGTAACATAGATATTTACGAGATATCTTCCCTTGGCTTAGAAGTGCATCAACAATAGCATATTCCGGGCCAAAGCTATCATTAACGTACTCCACAAAGGAATTTACACGAGTCAAGAGCTCGGGCTTTAACTGGCGTCTGCGCTCTTCCAATGAAGCTCTTTGATGATAAAACCATGGGTATGGTGCCTCAAACTCGGTACCAACATTGAATGAAGGGTAATATGAATTCTCTTGGATGTTTTGTCTGGTAAGTCTTTTGAGACCGGCAGATAGCTCGCTACCGACCAAACACACCGACTCGCCTTCGAGAAATTCTACGAGTTCATTCTCGTCATTCGCGACAGGATGTTCCGAGTCTCCAGATTTCGATTTCAGTGACTTTGATCTTATCAATGTATCGGATTTGGGTTTACAGCAGGCGTAGTTTTGGTATACGATAAACGATAGGTTTGTATATTGCTGAACATGGAGAGCGATGTTCCTTACAATCATACTGCCATGTATATGTTCACCGGTCGAACTATCCTTCACAAGCCAAGGGGTGTCCAAAAACATATGGGTCTGTTCCTTTTGATGACATCTGACTCGATAAATAGTATGATAAGGCAGTGTAAGTTTTTCTGGCTCTAAGTCACGGTTATCTGGCAGAATTTTGCTCCTTGTTATTTCCAGCATTTTGAACAAATCTTCGTCATGACTTTCAGGTGGTGCATTGAATAGTTGGCAAAGCTGTGATCTCCAGTCGACGAGATTATTATGGCGATGAAGCGTGGGCGATGATGTTGATCCATGCATGTCTGGTGATTGTTCAGCAGGTATTGCAAAATAAATACTGGATTACTCACGTGGTCTACGACCTTCCAAGGTTGGTTCGAACTGGTGTTCCGAACTGTATCCTCCTGCATGACCACGAGTGGAATTTCCATGAGATTCTGGAGTAAAGTTTGACTGGTTAGGCATCGTTGTTGCTGACAAAAATTAGTATTTGCTATGAAAGACTAAACAGAAGGAACACAATACATACGCGGACTGAATTCTCCCTGAGAGTTTTGACCATAAGCATATTCCGCGGGCCCTCGTTCATGCTCATGGTGGGGCTCATATGTTTCGTGTCCATGGACTCCGTGATGACCTTGCGAGACAGGTGCAAGTTGTCCAGGTGGCGCATGACCGTAAGCCTTAGGGCTATTATGAGAATTGGTCTGAGGTGCATAAGACATCTGGCGGCGACTATTGCTTGATAGACTATCGGGAGTTGGGTAGTTCTTTTGCGGAAGCCTATTATTATGGCTCCAGAGCTCTGGGCCGCTTAGGTGTGAGGAATCATGCCCCTGCTCTACATTTTGTCGAGGAGCATCTTCCCGTGATTGGGAAGGATAGGATACAGGTTGAAGCCTAGACACTTGCGACCCGGACTCCGATAACTGTAAGGCCTGAGAATCCTGCAAATTCTGGACAATATTGGTATTATTTCGAGCAGGTTTGGGTGCCGCCCATTGAGTAGGTGCCGCCTGCGGCGACTGTGATTTTTGATGTGGGGGAGACACGATCTGATTATGTCTATATCTGTCTGAGAGCTGACCTAGAAATGTGTGAGCTTATCTTCATCCGAACCTTGATCCAAAACAGTTGTACTCACTGGCTACAGATGGTTGTGTTCCAGCATTGGTCGTATTGTTCTCAAACCCCGATCGCTCGGATATCTGCTTGGCGGCCGGTATCCGATTTCTATCTGCGTATTGTCTGAGGTTTGTTGTGTAGGGGGGTCGAGGATTATTTGCTTGGTAAGGCATATGTGAATTAGAAAAGATAGGACCAGTACGGAATTCGGAAATTGGAGCTGTTGGAATAGGTGGCGGAGGAGATGGAGTTATTTGCGTACTGTCAAGCTGTCGTATTGATGGGGAAGGAGATTGAGGGAGATCTTCGGCTGGTGGGGAATTGGATCGATTTCTGGGACGAGAGTGGTGCCAGGAATCATGCCCATCTGTTATTTGACGTGTTTGGGACGATGATGACGGCTGAGCGCGATGTAGTTGAGCAGCGTAATTTGTATGCTCGATCACAGGACTTTCCGAATTTCCAGAAGGCTTTGCATCATCAGTCTATCAGATCTGGCTTGGGATAACCAAAGAGGGAACCCAGGAAGCTTCCATTCTCTCAGACTTACTAGGTATAGATTGTAATTGTACTTTTCTGCTAATGTGGCAAGTAGCTTTTGTTCATCATCTTCATTTTCTCTACTTATATTTTGTGGCCCAAATTGTGCAACGTTATCGATCATGGCATTCTCATCTGCCTCATCTGCCACGGTTGCTTGTGCTCGACGATTGCGAATATATTCTTGAGCTTCGCGCTGTCTATCCATTGTTTTTCCCGATGGACTTGAATCTCGTTGGGAAATATCGTTCTGTGTTGCAGGTCCTCGATCCATTTCCGAATAATGCTCTGAACTTCTCGCCTTATCAGAGGTAGCCACATCTGTGTTCTCCATGTATGGATAATACTACAGCCTCGTTGCTTGGTATCAAAACAAGTATCCACATGAAGGGGGGCAATCTTTGTATAACTGTTCTGCAGAAGTTTACTGTGGACCGAAAGACCGGCACGAATCAGGTTGGTTGACAGATGATTACCTGCAGGTCTATGGTGTCACTATGAAAAGGCAGCTCGCAATACAGACAAATGGCATTCCCTTCACAATTGAAGAAAGGAACTTTTAGAACGAAAGGAAGAGAAGAAAAAAGCGAGGCTGTCAATTGAATGTGATGATGCATCTCTAGACCCATGCATGCTTGCAGATTGCTGCCCTATGCATTGACTTGGTCGGGTCGGGCCCAACACATTACCGAATAAGGATTATGCCAACGCACTGAACAGGAAGAATGCCCATCGGAAGTTTTATAGTACCACTGGTAGTCTACCCAGTCTACCAGAGTTGGGTGAAGTGTGCATCACACCAAAAAAGCGGTAAGGGGAATCAGATCTTGTTCCCACGTGGTGTAAAATGTGGGGAGGAACAAAACCATTCGAATCTTTGACAGCTTAAATGAAAATCCAGCAGTTATGATACTGTAAGCTTTCCTACAATATACCGGTATAAGAACAGCATTGATGGAGTATGAGTACGAATACTTGGGTATCAAATTCGCGGGATGAAGTGTGCTTACTACACAAACGGACCACTGATATCGTGAAGCGTGTGATGAATGAATGCGACATTCCTTCAGGCCAATATCGTGGGCCACTTGGCATTGATGGACCAGAGAGAGGCTTATATTTGTACCGGTGCAGGTTGTAGGGAACCCTTTAATGATGACCACCTACTCGGTTCGTTGATGAATTCAAATACCTAGGTACAATGAAAACATTCATTGTGGTGGGTTGTGGCTAGTGAGAAATTAGTTGTGGCTGTGACCTTCCGCGTGGATTCAAGGCTTGCTATCATTTGATATTAGAATCGCATGAATATTATACCTAGCTAGGTAGGTATCTTTGATGAATTCCAACCTTGCTATGTAATAGCGAAAGATGACACAGACAGTCTGTTTATCTATCTAGCCTTTCATATTATAAAACACTCTTAAAATACATATAATCAATGTATAATAAATAATGAACATTTTTTGGAAAATTTATAA